>APFE030230304.1:84114-131725 GCA_000404065.3 Pinus taeda
GGTGACTCTAGTCGCCTTCGAATGTTTTAAGAGCCCGAAGTGACAAATGCTCTATAGAGCCTTTTCTTTTACAAAGTCTGAAAAGGATCAAAAAATGACTGCTCTGGAGAAGCTAGGCAAAGGGGTTTACCAGACAATCCGTAAAACTGCTTATACACCTTGGCAATCATATGAAAACCAAGGACTTTCCATACTGCAGTCAATCTTCCCGAATGCTGTGTTCGGTGCATTACGGCTTGTAAGGCGGCAGACACGGCTTCCTATGGATCAAGGGTGATAACCTAGTGGAGTCTCCCCATATATACGTGACGGTACGTGGGAGCACAAGTCTGTAATAGACCACAGTTGAATCACACGAGGAATCACCCAACCTTAATGCGAGAACAAAAGTGACTAGGTTTAACGACGCCGGAGCACGTCTCTAGCCTAGACCTCTAGAATGTGAGCGTTATGTTCCAATGCGTTTTTAAGTTTATTCGGTTTATTTTATGGTTGATCTTCAGTTAAATTTCAGTTTCAGGTCCTACCGTATGTAGTCTTTCACAATTTCCTAGATGCAAGCTATATTCCAAAGAATACCATTTTGTTCAATGAATACTAACTACGAGAGGGTTAAGGACTTTCAATCAAACAAAATGAGCACAATCAATCAAACAGCCTAATGCAGCTAATGGAAAATAAATAAAACTTTTCCTTTCAAGAATACAAATCAATGAAAAGTTCTATTCCCATTAACTATTGAACGCAAAAGAGATTTGTTCGATTTCTTTTTCAAAGGCACAATGCACTAGAATCAATTTTGAAAGACAATAACACTGAGTAAAAGAGATAAACTCACTCAATGAGAACAAAATGAAATTCCCAAGACACCAAAACAGTTCTCCAAACAAAAAGAAACACAAAGGCTTGTATGAGCTATGTGATCCAAGCTCAAACAAGGCTAAAATGAAATCCAAGCAAGAAAGAAGCAAGTCACTCGGAAATCAACCAAAAACACTTCAACAATCACTGAACAAGTGCAAAAAGCAATCACAAAGTTGGCTGGACAATCAAGAAACCCAAGACTCCTACGGAAGGCTCCATACACATGGCCACTAGATGCCCTAGGGCTAGGGTGTGAAATCAGTAGAAAGGAGCAAACACCCGAAGGATGGAGGTTAAGAACTAGTCAAACAAGGATCAAACACACTCCAGCAATTGAAAAAGATGTGGTAAGATACAAATCCAAGCTCAGAAGGCTGGCAAACAAGCGAACTGAAAAGGTTAACAGGCCTGGCGCTACTGTCAGGCTGTAACTCACGCTATAAAGGGATTGGCGCGGGTTGTCAGTTAGCAACATGTGCCACTAGCGTGACTGTCAAAGGAAAAACCGTGCTAATAAAGTTTGCCAAGTCAAAAAGAAAAACAAGCGGTCCAAGACTTGGTTTACAGTATCTAGGCAAGCCAGTAAGCAAGAGGCAGCAAGAAATTCAATCCAGAAAGCTATCCAAGCAAGCAAACAAGAGAAAACCAAAGAGGCAAGACAAACTCCAAATTGTTCAGTCCGTAAACCAAACCGGAGATTGACTAAAGTGGCTTTGATCTATTTCACTAATGCGAAGCAATAGTGTTTCGAAGGCTATCTGGTCGTACTTCAGACTCCGTCTAAAGTTTACAAATCAAACAACAAGCTAAACATCCCCAGTGGAGTCGCCAAATTGTTGGAGGGGTAAATCCCCTCTACGGATAGAGGCGATCCCTACTAGCCTAGAACGGGTCTAGCAATAATCAAACAATGCTACCACGCAAGTCCCTAATTGCAAGTAAAAGGTAGGTGATGAAGACCTACTTGGATTCCAACGCTTTTGTTCGTAGAAGAGACGTCGCCCGCGCTCCTTTGTTTTGGCCGGTCACATTCCTCCACTATCCCCATGAATGGACACCTGCACACAAAGAGAACAACACAAACACAAGCGTGAAATCTAATAAATGCAATCATACATCAGTCAGGAAGGATATAACTCAACATCAATCATTACAAAGACAATGAGAGTGGAACCATAATGATAGTCATCTATTATTAATAATAAACAAAGGAGAATACAACTAGCGTCCTGACGTCAAGTCCTCCTTTGGCTGGGTGCTCAGCTACGCAAGTCTTGCAAAGCTTGAAGGGATGAGGGACAAGCCTCTCTCTCTTTGGTGACAAGATCTCCTTACTTAGGTTAAGCCTTATGGACACAAAGAAGGCTCTTGCAACTCTAATCTCTTGATATCTTCCTTTCAGCACCAGTATCACTACCACTAGCTTGCTCAAGGCATGGAGACAAGCTTTTATAGATGAAAGAGGAAGAGATAAGATCAATCACAACAATCATGGATTTGGCTTCATCACTTGAAAACTTCCATGGAAGGGTGGCAAACTACTTCCCATTCAAGGAGATTCGAAGCCAAACCATCCTCACCTAACATAGATTCAGTTGGTGAATGAGTTCGAGAGAACTTTCGGAAGTTGATTTGTTAAAATCTTTGCCCAAATAGGTTGGCGCGATTGCGACTCTGGGACAGAGCGCTAACTAGCGCGCCCTCTTTGGAGGATTTTCCCCATTGGCGTGGGAAGAACACAGTGAACCTGCGCTAATGTAAAAAGGGCTATTTTTATGGGCAAGCTGCAGGAGATGTCTTTAGGGCATGTGAAGCTCGTATTCAGAGGGGAATGATGCAAGTGGTTTCAAGTCTTGTCACTTCTCACAAGTCTCGGAATGCGTCCTCCAAGGTGCAGGAGAGGGGTAACAGCGACGGTGACAAACGGTGACAAATTACTGCGTAACATACCCAGTTGAGATCAGATGATGGGACAGTGTACTATCAGTTGCAGGAATATTCCATTGAGGATATCTCTTGCATGCAGAAGGAATTCATTCCTTGAGGATTGTGCAGTTACTTCTGAGTTTGGTGAGTTGTGTGAGAGGCCAATTCACATAGGTGGCAGCATTGGACCCCAGGAGAAACTGCTTAAGGAAATAGGAGGCTTGGAGGATTGGAGGAAGACATATGTTGTGTCTATTCAGTCTATGAGCTGTATTGAGGGATTGTACTGAGAGTTGGATAGCTTGTGAGCTAAATATTTGTGTAATCCAGACATATTTCCACTTGTATGATAATACAGAGAACAGGGTTTTTAGCTGAGGCTTTCCCGAGAGTATTCTTTTGTGTTCATGTGTGATTGATTTCACATTCTCTGTTATATGTGTTCTATTTGATCTTGCTCAAAATAAATTAAGCTTCCGCAAGTTTGTTTGTAGAAGTAGCTCAAGTATTTTGCTTTAATATATTGCATTATCAGGTGATCTACAGTGGGAATTTCTACATGGTATCGGAGAAAAGGTGATCGAAGTGAAGAACAGTATACAAAGAAGGGAGAAGTTCCAAGTTTGAAGTTCCTAATTATAGAATTCAAATTCTTATCACATCTCAAATTTCACCAATGGCATTCAACAATTTAAGACTCAAGTATGTCGTTGATGGAAACTCGAATTATATAGCCTAGAAGGATCACATGGAAGCAGTATTAGAGTACAATGGTTTGAAGGACTTCATTGGTCAAGAAGTCCCCAAGCCAGTAATAGCTAATGCTATAGAATTGGTGGAATGGAAGAAATGTGTGGCTAGAGCAAGGAGATCCTTCTAGAGGGAGTTCAAGACCACATAGTCTCGAGTCTCCATGGGAAGGAGACATCGTTTTCAATGTGGAAAACATTGAAAGATCTATATCAGAACAACAACGATCAGAGGAAGCTGGCACTAAAAGACAAGCTTCAGAAAATCAAGTGTGAAAAGGGCAACACGATCTCTACATATCTAAACAAGCTCACCACCTACAGGGATGAGCTTGGAAGTGTAGGGATCACGATAGCCGATGATGACATGGTGAGTCTTTCTCTCCTCGGATCTTCCTAAGAGCTGGCATAGCTACCAAGACTCAGTAAATGGAAGAGAGAAACTGCCAGATTGGGAACGACTTTAGTCGGATCTGATGCAGGAGGAGATAAGAAGAAGCACCAAAGATGGATCTTCATCAAAGCAAGACGATGAAGAAAATCTAGCCTTAGCAAGTAAGGTGAGGAAAGGGAAAGGGAAGGCGTCCCATTCCCAATCTAGTTCTTCCCATGGTGGGAAGAAGTTTGACAAATCGAAAGTGTGATGCTTTCATTGTCATGAGGTGAGCCATTATGCTACGAATTTTCCACAGAAGAAATCCAAGAAGGGATCCTTGAAGGGATCAGATGGTGAGGCGCTAGCCTCACAGTTCGAATTGGATTTCTCTCTCATCACATGCATGGTTTCATCCATGGTGGGATGTGTTTGGTACCTGGACAATGGAGCTTCATTCCACATGACCGGTGACAAGAATCTTTTCAGTACCTTAGAGGAGAAGGATCTCCAAATGCGGATCGAGATGGGCGATGATGGAACGTATTGTGTTTCAGGTGAAGGTACGGTTGTGTTTCAGAGGGAGCATGGAGGTCCTCTCACCCTGACTATTGTAAAGTATGTACCGGGTCTAAAGAAGAATCTTGTGTCCATCGCTATGCTGGAAGAAAAAGGCTACGATGTAGTCCTTAGTAAAGGAAAGGTATTCATGAGGCATATCGGCACTGGACATACCAAGAGGATTGGGATTCGAGTAAAGAATCTCTACAAGCTAGAGGTAGACGACTGTGCTGCATTAGGTTCCAAAGCAGAGTTGGTGCAGAGCCAAGATGTTGGTGAGCTATGGCATAGAAGATTGTGCCACTTGCACCATGGGGCCTTGAAGATCATGTAGCAGATTTCTACCAGACTTCCCAAGGGAAAGCTAGAGTAGACAAATACATGCAAAGGTTGTACCTTGGGTAAGTATGCGAAATCTTCCTTTCAGGATAGAGACAGTAGAGCTGGAGCAATCCTGGAGCGAGTTCACACAGATGTGTGTGGACCATTCTCTATAGCCTCCACCGCTAAACAAAGGTACTATGCTATTTTTATTGATGATTTTTCTCGTAGATGTTGGATCTACTTTATGCAGAAGAAGGATCAGATATTCTCAAGGTTTTGTGAGTTTAAAGTCTTAGCAGAGAAAGAATCTAAAAAGAAAATAAGGGCCTCGCATAGCGACAATGGTGGAGAGTATGTCTCCCAACAGTTTAAGGACTTTTGCGTAGCAGAAGGAATTAAACGGGAGTTGATGGCACCCCATAACCCACAGCAGAATGGGGTGGCTGAAAGGAAGAACAGATCAATTGTGGGAGTAGCTTGAGTGATGTTGCATGACCAAAGCCTACCACTTCATTTGTGGGCTAAGTCATGCAATACAACAGTATACTTGCAAAACAGAAGCCTGCACCATATACTGGGGATAAAGACACCAATGGAAGCCTTTTTCGAGAAGCGACCAGATGTGAGTCACTTCAGGATCTTTGGATCACCGATTTATTTCCATGTGACCAAAGATGCCCGAAAGAAGCTAGATCCAACAGCTGAGTTGGGGATACTTATGGGGTACACTGAAAGACCCCACAACTATCAAGTGTTCCTGACTACTAGTCAGAGGACAGTGGTACGCAGAGATCTGAAGTTCGACGAGCAGAAAGCCATGCGAGTATCACTTGAGAGGAAGCTCAAGTTGCATGTAGAGGAGGAACTTTCAATTCCTAAGGAGGAGGAGCCTCAGACTGATGTGGAGCAGCCACATGCAGAGGATCCGGAAGTGGAGACATCCACTCATGTAGAGTCTTCCAGAGATGGGCAAAAACACTCAAGGGAAGCTGACAAGTTGATGTTGGATGCGCGAGAGAATGTGGGACAACCATCTTCTCAACGCGGACAGAGGAGGTCACCTGAGTAGTATAGTGGTTACATGACCCTGGTTGGGGAGTGTGTAGAGACCGAACCTTCTTCATTCGAGGAAGCAGTGCAACAACCAGTCTGGGTTGATGATATGGTGGAGGAGTACGACTCCATTTTTCAGAACTGTGTTTGGGATGTTGTCCCAAGACCTCAAGACAAGTCAGTCATGAGTTCTTGATGGCTTTACAAGGTAAAGCAACTAGTTGATGGCAGTGTTGAGAAACATAAGGCAAGGTTTGTTGTCAGTGGTTTCTCACAGGTTGAGGGGATCGACTACGATGAGACTTTTGCTCCTATAGCAAGGTACTCATCTATCATATCGATGTTGGCACTATCAGCTCATATGGGTTCGAAGATCCATGAGATGGATGTGAAGGCTGCATTCCTCAATGGGAAGATTGAGGAAGAGGTGTACATTAAGTAGCCATAATGTTTTGAGACCTTCGATCGTGAGTCACATGTGTGCCGACTCAAGAGGGCTTTGTATGGGCTGAAGCAAGCACCTCGTGCTTGGTACACCAGGATCGACAACTATTTCACCAAGTTGGGCTTCACTAAGAGTGAAGTAGATGCAAACCTTTACCACGTCATGGTAGAAGGTAAGCAATTGATCATTGTTCTTTATGTGGATGATCTGATTTTGACAAGTGATGATCAGTTGATCAAGTCTTGCAAGAGAGTTCGAGATGAAATACATGGGTCTTATGCACTACTTTCTAGGCATGGAAGTGTGGCAGAAGGATGAGGAAGTGTTTGTGTCTTAAGGCAAGCATGCCAATGAGATACTCAGGCTATTCCACATGGAGAAGTGCAAGCCCATGCAGACTCCTCTAGCTGGTAACTGGAGGAAGGAGGATGCAACTTCAGGTGAGGTAGTAGCTGCTACTGTTTATTGGTAGCTTGTGGGTTCATTGATGTATCTAGTGAACACACGACTAGATTTTTGCTTTCTGGTGAACCAGCTGAGTCAAGATATGGTTCAGGCAACCAAGCTGTTTTGGAAGGCAGTGAAGCATGTGCTGAGATACCTCAGAGGCACATCTCAGTATGGATTGTGGTACAGACAGATAGAAGGAGTGAAGCTTCAGGGCTTCACATATGCAGATTGGGTAGGGAGTCCATCAAACCAGAAGAGCACTTCTGGAGGAATATTCAACCTTGGTTCAGCTGCAATTTCCTGGTACAGCAGGAAACAGAGGTCAGTTGCACTTAGCTCAGCAAAGGCTGAATACATGGCTGCCAGTCAGGCAGCACGCGAGGCCATTTGGATAAGGAAGATTCTAGTGGGATTGTTTGGTCAAAGGATGGATCCAACTGTGATCTACTACGATAATCAGAGTTGTATCAAACTCTATGAGAATCCAATATTTCATGACAGGTCCAAGCACATAGATATCTGGTATCATCATCTTCGAGACTATGTGGTGAAGAGGATCATGTTGTTGTTGTTGTATGTTTCGACCGAGGAACATGATGCAGATATTTTGACTAAGGCATTGCCAAAATGCAAGTTCGAGTTCCACATAGACAGGATTGGGGTGACTGATAATCCCTTTCTTGTTTAGAGGGAGTGTTGAAAATAGAAACAATAAATGCTAAAAATAGCACTGATATAAATAGCATTTTGGGATACATTCCAATTTTAGTTAGTCCCTAAACTAAAATTGAGAATTAAAATTCGAATTTGATCTTAGCAATTGTTTGTAAAATAATTAATTAATTCATCTTGATTTAATTAGTTGTAGAAAATCAAACATGAAGTCTATGTGAAGACATGCAATAGTTTCCCCTTTAATTGAGGAAGTTATACCTTGATTAAGGAGATCAGGATGAGTTGTACTTTGAGTTGTAATCAGTTAGCTCAGTGATCCGAGTTAAGTCCAATTAGATTAGTTCCAACAGTTTGTGGAACTAATTGTGAGTTTAGTTAGTTAATGCATGCATGCATGTAACTATTGCACTTCAGACAACTAAATATTCTCTCATAAATAACTCATGCATGTTAGTTCAGTCAGAGACCCAATTGAGATTAGATGATGGGACAATGTACTATCAATTGCAGGAATATTCCATTGAGGATATCTATTGCATGTAGAAGGAATTCATTCCTTGAGGATTGTGCAGTTACTTCTGAGTTTGGTGAGTTGTGTGAGAGGCCAATTCACACAGGTGGCAGCATTGGACCCCAAGAGAAACTGTGCAAGGAAACTTGAGGCTTGGAGTATTGGAGGAAGACATATGTTGTGTCTATTCAGTCTATGAGTTGTATTGAGGGATTGTACTGAGAGCTGGATAGCTTGTGAGCTAAATCTTTGTGTAATCCGGACATATTTCCACTTGTATGATAATACAGAGATCGGGGTTTTTAGCTGAGGCTTTCCCCAGAGTATTCTTCTATGTTCATGTGTGATTGCTTTCTCATTCTCTGTTATATGTGTTGTATTTGATCTTGCTCAAAATCGATTAAGCTTCCGCAAGTTTGTTTGTAGAAGTACATCAAGTATTTTGCTTTAGTATATTGCATTATGAGGTGATCTACAATGGGAATTTCTACATCATTGACATATAATACTATAGTTTTTCGGTATAAATCATATAGGATAATCTTTTGTTGATGTGTTTCAAACCATCTGGTGTGGTTCGTTGTCAGGACAAGATGAAGAGGCAGATATGGCATTAGCTTAAATAGGGATCAATGTAGAGACACTTAGTCAATATAACAGTTATAATAAATGACTATATTAAACGGCTAGTTTACTAATAATATTATTTAATTTATAACATTAATTAATAGGAACCAATTATATTCATGAAAACAAGAAATAGGCTAAGGAACAAGATATTCAAAGAATAAAAATATAACAAATCAAACAAACAAAGTCAAACCTCAAACAAAGAGTAAAGTAAAAAAAAAACAAATATTATTACATAATATTAAATAAAGGGATCCAACCATAATCAATAAGATCAAGAAAAAGATTAATCTTCAAAATGAATAAACAAGAATAATCAAAGTCAAAATTAACCAAGGGAGTCACTATCCTATCAATGAAAATGGAGTCAAGACCCTATTTAAAATAAAATAATAAATACAAATAAATTGAAAGAAAATCACGAGGAGCATGGTCAATTGAACTTTTGTTTCACATCTGAATATCGTACTTATGTTGCACATGGCAAGGGGAGTTATTCTCTTGGTTTAGATCAACCCTTTGCACTTGATGTCAAAGGGGGGGAGAGACTTCGTGTTTGCAGAAGGTTGCCATCAAGTCCAAAGGGAGAGATTATTGGCATTATGGCTCTGCTGTTGTCCTTGATGGAAACCTACACTGATGAATGTGTCAACTCCCCTATGGATTATTTACTTGTTGAGTTGGTTGTATGTCTCCATGGATGGTCATTTGATGTCCTATCAGTATGTCTACATGGAGAATTACTTTCCCACCTATTGTTCAGCGATTGTTTAGTGCAAGGATGGTATGGCTGATGTCAATTGATGTACAAGGTTGGTATGCATACTTGTAGATTGGATGATATGTGAATGAGGCTTACAAGGTAAGAGAAAGGTTAGAAGTTATTTTACAGGTGTTGAAGAACATAAGGAAGAAGTTGGGCAAGTTATGGCCTAAGTAGAGAAGGTATTCACTTATGCTTTGCCTCGGCCGCACAAAGAAGGGCTTATGAGTGTGGCCAGACAGCTGCAGTTGCAAGGAATCAGGCCTATGAGTGTGGCCAAAAGGCCTCCCAGCAGCATGGAGGAAGGCCTGTGGATGCGGCTAGCCATGTAGGTGCAAAAATTAAAAACTTGGGCACAAAACCTAGGTTTTTGCTAGTTGAATTTTGTGCACGAAGTTGTATTGATTTGGTCAACAATTATATTAGTTTATCTGCCTTTGGTATTGAAAATAATTTGGTCTTTTCCTGAGGTATTGGAAGGATCAAAATCTATGTAAGGAAATCAATCTAGAGTGAATTGTGTGTGCCTTTGATGGGTTTCTTATGATTTTTTTTAGTAGGAGTGCACAAGGATACTCAAGTCTATTTACCAAGGATATATTTGAAGGAGATATGATGGAGGAATAATACTATGCTTTTATAATAAGTGATTTGCAGGAGTTATAGATAGTAATGATTTGTGATCTGATTAAATGTCCTATGATTACGATCTAACTTTGTGTGCAAAGAAGTAGCTTGATTGCTTTTGAATAAGTTTGCAGAGATAGATTTGTGATTTTATGTAGGTGGAGTTTTTTCAGTAATTGGCTTTGTGGTAGTATGTAGAAATCAACTTTCCAACCTTTCTCTTGATCATAGGGACAAAGAAATGCATATTGAAATCAAAAGTTGTCATGATCTATGATAGTATGCATAGATCCCTTTGACTAGTGTATGGTGTTTGATTGGGTTTTGAATGACAATAAAGATACTTATAACCTTGACAATAAGACTGCTTTTATAAGTGCTCTAATGGTTGAATAATGACAGAGGTTATTTGACAAAGTTTATATTAGTTTGAATGACAAAGACAAAATAATCCTATTGATGATATGAAGAGCAATGAGACCATTTCTTTGACAAAATTTAGATATGTTATTTCATATATATGTTAGCAGAGGTTTTGTGACTATCTTGTGATTGCATGGGCTATAGTTGACAAAGATTAGCATGTATGACATAGCTCTTCTCTTGATAAAGTGTTTTGATTTTTCCTTTTGAGAACAGTGAGTATGGTTTAGTCCTTGTTTGTCTACAGAGGTCCATGAGTATGTTGTGCCCAAGCTACATATTGTTTTGAGATCCTAATATTAGGCAACATGTATGCAAAGATACTTGATTGTTATACAAAGATCTATAATGTGTTGATGGACTTGAACATAAAGGGTTTTGGCATAAATTATTTTATGGACTACTAGTTGAATTGTTGTATATTATCTCTTGTTGAAACTAGTCAAGTTTGTCCTCCTAGATCTATGCTTGATTTGGTGACTATGCATGTTCATGGTTGTTTATCATCTAAAGTTGGTTTTCCTCTAGGCTTTTGAGAAAAATAATGACTTGTGAAGAATGTTGATGAATGGAGTTTATGATTTGGCATATGACAATCAATATTGTTGACAAAAGGTTTGGCATTTTCCATGGGTCTTGGTTGCTTGTGGCAAAGCGCATTTGCTTGAAAGTATGGTGACAAACTTGTGTGACAACTTGGATGGTGCTTTGTAATGGTGCATATGGTATGATTTTGGCAAAGGTTATTAGCTATTGCAAGGCATATCTGAATCTATGATCTTATGTCATGGTCGCTCCTTATTGTTGTTTTCATCATGGATCTATTGTATGGCTTGTTTATTATTAATGAGATAATGAGACATGCTTTGTAGAACGTATTGTTTTGTGACCTATTGGACAGAGATCCTTCATATTCATTGTTGTTCGTTCTCTTCTTCTAGACTTATGAACATGATTTGATATTGCATCTTGATTTATAGCATTTGGTATGTTTGGTAATGGTTGCAAGGGATTGTCTTGGTAGCTAGGGTATAGATAGTGTTATTCAAACAATTTGATCTATGTGTTGTTGTTACTTGTCCTTATCTTATGTCGCATGATGATGCTTTAGAATTGATATGACAATGCTATTGTTGGAACTTAACAATGGTGAGTTAGCTTGGCTTGATCTATGACAATATTGATTTGACTTGAGTTAATGAGCGGGTTTCCTTTGGTGATTGATAGTATTCAGTGCTTCAATATATCAGTTTGCTTCAGTGATTCAATATTTTGTATTTTGGTTTGAGCTTATTGTTGGTGTGGTCCAATATGAAAATTGATGAAAGGTGGCCTACATGTTTTGATGGTTGATTGAGATAGGTGGATCCGGTGTGAAATATTGTGAAACATGGTCCATGGAAGTGCTGAAGGTCGTAGCCTTTAGTGAGGGAGTAGGAGCTTCCTTCCAGGAGAGGTCGGTAAACTTGATCAAGGGGTAGTAGATCCCTTCAAGTGGGTGCTAGAGAAAAAGTGGAGGTTGTAGCCTCCTACAGGTAGGATCCTGCATGATGGCAAGAGTTTGTGCCAGTACAAGATTAAGATCTAATAAAGCTTTTCTTTATATAATAAGAAAGAAGACAAAGATGACAACAACGGTGGTCTTCGCCCACATTAGGTTTTGATTTAAAATCTCAGTGTTCCTATGTGTTGTCTTTTGATGTGTTAATGTGCCTTACATTCTATGGTTTACATGTTTTATGATTAATGTTTCTCATAATCTAAGATATATCTCACATAATGTTGGTAATAAACTAATGGATCAGATGCATCGAAAATAAAATAATAATCTAAGTAAAGTGTGAATTTGGCATGAAATACTCATTCAACCCCCCCCCCTCACCCCCCCCCCCCTCCCCCCCAACCCACAAGTATTTCTAATAAATTTATTTTTTGATATCCCTTGCTTTGCAATAGTCTTGGTAGTTCTTCAAGAAATTCTTCCTCATTTCTTCCCAAGTCTTAATATAATTCTTGCCACCCCAATGAACCAATGAAGTGTTGCTTCCTTCGTGGTGGCAAGAAATAACTTGAATTTATGGGTGTCAAAGGAGTAATCATCACTTCTACAAAGTATACTAGATTCAAAGAGGAATGTATCTGAATCCTCATTAGCCAAACCCACAGAACTTAGGTAGGGTATAGGGTGGAAAGTTTTTCATTTAGACCAATCCATTGGGATATTGAATAGGAAACTCAAATGTCACTAGCTCCTTTTGGCTCCCCATCCTCTTCTTCCCCCATGTTAGGAAATGGATCTCTCCAAAATTTATACTCTTGTGATCCTACCGAGGGACTAGGTTCCTTAAAATGATTTTCCTGATTATCCTCACCTTGACCTTCATATTGGTAAGCCTTTGGACTAAGAGAGACTATGATAATGCTAATTGTGGGTTCAACATTGGAGGGTCTCCTATGTTATTAGATGTTGTTTATTCAGTTTTACATTTGATTTCAGGGGGTGCTTGAGGGTTGCCTCTTCTTTTTGTTTTTTTGTTTTTTTGTTTTTTTGTTTTTTTGTTTTTTTGTTTTTTTTTTAGTGTCGAAGTTGCCTCCTTTTGTGCCATAAGAGGGATCTCGAGGGTTTTTAGTCCCTCGAGTTATGCATTTTAAAATGTCATAAAGTGTAACAATTTGGAAGAAAATAAATATCTCGCTAGACTAGGTGTCTTTTCCTTTATTCCAATACATAACAAGTAATCATAATATCCTTTAGTGCCTCCCCAACAATGACACCAAAAATGTCGTGCCTAGGATGTGGGTTTATTTTAATCATAGGGATACTTTGTCATTTAATCATCAACCTAGGTTACTCTTACTTCGATGAGACACTTACATTGTATGTGCGAGATATATGTATTTGTATTGATAGATAGAATGACACTAGTTCGAGTGTCAGACTTCTCTACTACAAGTAAATGAAACAAAGTAAAATAAAATGAGCTGCAAGACTAAAAAATAAAATGGGTTCTAAGTTATGAGACCAGTTAATGGCTCTCCTTGGATTCAAGTATATAATATTAAGAATTATATATGCTAACCGAACTCTGAAACTGAGCTCAAAACCTTCTACATGAAATAAAGGAATCCCACTACAAATTAATCTCAATGCTACTACTGCACTTGAAAATCAAATTGGAAAACATCACAAAGTTATTTTGACATAACATATATCAAACAACAATAGCGATAATTCTACGACACTTGTCCATATATTGATAGTTATGAATAAAAACAATGACCTACTAACATATACAATCATACATGTGAACACAAATAACAACAAAACAAGACATTAACATACATATAATTGGAAACATAGCTCCCTAGAGTGGGCCCTCACTCCAGGTTCCCATTGCTTCACACTTAGCTCAGTCTACTATGAGTTGCAAACTCATATTTGAGCAAAAAAACCAATTCTTTGTGTTAAAGGAGTCAATTAAATTACAAATGTAGTGTTCACCAAAATTATTTATCAAAAAGTCTTACATTAGATAACTTTGGCTTGTGTCCAGATTTAGAAAATATATAACAACTAGTAAATAAAAAGATAAATTATCCTTACTCTGTCCACTATTGGTTGAGAGAAAATTGTGATCCACCATCCATCTCTAGCATACACAACCAAAAACTCCATTACTCTACCCCATTATCCATTGTTGGTAATAGTTGTAATCATGCCTAAAATACACTCGAGCCTAAAAAAAATGAACGAGATATAAGGTCCTTTATGCACATGCTTCCATAGTGAATGAGAGATGAGATCTAACTTGACCAACCACCAAAATTCTTGTCAAGCAAGTAGATGATTGCTAAGAATAGGGTAATGACTCCAAAAGTTTGTTGCAATTTGTAGTGTTTCCAAATATTTCACATATTAACAAAATCAACATGTAATCAAACCATGATTTAGTATTTATTAATCTAGGAAGTTACCACACGAGAATAGACTTTTTCATCATACTATAAAGGAAAATAGCTAAACTATAATTCACAATATTCATGAGCCAAATTCATAAATATGTAAGGATGCAAAGAGGTAAATAAAGATGGAAAGATGGGTTTTACATGTTCAAATAATGTCATGTAGGGAGATTAACAATTAGCCCATGGATTAGAAAGAATTTCATTGGCTTACTTGCTTGATTGAGTTAATTTGGTGGAAAAGATGATGAAATTGATGATGTGCCACTATGCTCCACATGGAATCCATTTGTATAAATAGATATCTTGGATCTATATAGTATGATTGTGGAAGGGTAGGGGATTGGGGTGGGGTCAACTATAGCTTCATGGTTGTTTGTACACAAGAGTCCATCATGAGGAATGATATTCATCCCCTTACATATTTGATTAATGATATTCATTGTAGGTTGAGATTTGTTTCAAGGAAAGTAAGGCATTGGTTGATATGAAAACATACAAATATCCTCATGGGATGGATTGTTGCCATGATAGAATGTTGCGATCAGATTGAAGTCTAGTTGCATGCCTTTCTTGGTAGGTCATTCATATATATGGCTTAAAGAATCTTGCAAGTATGAGTGCTCACACACACACACTCATTTGCTTAATATGTGTGGGGAGCTATTGATAAATATAATGTTAATGCAAGCTTGATGAACGAAGCCTTTCTCCATGTGTTGTATGCTTCCGCTAGGAGCTTTTATTTCACAATTTGATGCATGCTTATGTGTGAGGTTATTGGCAGTTGAATTGAGAATGTAAGCATGTATGGTGAATGATGCTTGAGAATGTCTTTTAATATAGAAATCAAGCTTATTTTTGTTGAAGGCCCCTGAAATTGTATGTAATTTGACTAAGTATTGAAGCCTTAGAATTCTTGGGCAATTTCACATGTTGTTGAAGAAGAATGTTCTTGGTTAACACAACATGCCCAAAGGAAATGTTTATCATCAAAGATGAGTGAGGTGATATGTCACTAATAAATGTTTTTGTATGCTAATACGTCGATGCAAAAGAAATATAGTCTTGGTGATAAAGAATAAATACTCAGAGGAAGGAATTTTTTTAGGGTGAAACATTGGTGAGTAGAAAATTAGATCTCAATGAAAAGAGATTTTATATATCATTGAGAAGAAAAGTAAATCTTGACAATAAAGAGTAGATATTTGGCAAGAAAGAGAAGAGTATCGATAGAGTGACAAAACATCAACATGTAGGAAGGGATTGCATAGAGCATTGTATCATCATGATGAAAATATACATAAGGAATGATGCATTGCCACAAAGTAAAACCTTGGAAACCCAACAATGTGACCATTACAAATAATGACTTGGACCATACTAATGAGGAGTATGATCAAGGTCCATCGTGATAGGTTTCATTTATGTATGATGACAAGGACAATATGAATGATCATATGAATAATGTCCATAATGGGGGGGTTTTCATACGGATGATGATGTATTCCATAATATGGGCGATGAAAGGGACAAGGCCCATGGTTGCAAATTGTGTATGGATGATGTCATGAACTATATGGGGGGTAATGTGGTGAAGATCCACATGGTAGAATCCATGCTAGAAAATGCAAGATAAGATGCAAAAAGTTGGAGGATCAATGACTCTAATTCAATCCTCTTCATGAGATGGACAACTAGGATTTCATCAATGTCCCATGAAAACTTTGGAAAATTTGTCCCAAGAAAACTTTGGAAAATTTGTCCCATGAAAACTTTGGAAAACTTGTCCCATCAATGCTTTAGAAAATTGTCTCATTAATGCTTGAAAAAATTGTTTCATCAATGCTTTGGAAAATAGTTCCCATTGATGCTTAAAAAAATGTTCAATGATGCTTGGAAAATTTGTGTTATCGATGATTGGAAAATCCATCCCATTGGCACTTTGGAACATTGCCCCAATGATGCTTGGAAAGTTGACTTGTTAGCGCTTGGATAATTTGTGTCAACAACACTTTACAAAATTTGTCCCATTAGTGCCTTGGAAAATTTGTTGCATGGATGCATTGGGAAATGTTGGTTTATCGATGCATGTGAGAGTGTGCATAAGGTCTTTACAAAGTCATAACTTCTTGCTTGGAGCTTGGAATCAAGAAAAATTACATTCGTTAGAAATCTCTTGAGAAGTAGAACATGATTGATTACCCCACCTCCTTGATGATGCTTAGGTGGTTGAGTATGTGACATTAATAAATCCATGTTTGGGATGGGTCTATATTGGTTTCATGATGTTGTGTTATATTTGTATTTGATCCTTCACGATGCTCCATAAACTCATCCTTAATATGCTCTGCTCTCTGCTCTCTCTCTCTCTCTCTCTCTCGCCCATCAATGTAAACTAGTGCACCCAACTTAGGGGGATTTAGATTGGGCACCCAATGGCATAAAACTAGATAAATGCCTAGAAACATTATTGTCAATTGGTTGACCTAATCTATTGAAATGTTTAGAAACACTTCATCCCACCCGCAAGCACCTAAGAAAGAGTAGGAAAGTGAGATTCTAACCTTGGTGGGGAGGATCATTGATTCTTGTATTAACCACCAAAACAAAATCCAAATGGTGATATGTTTAAAACTTCACCTTGTCCCACTTCAAACACTTAATTAAGAATGATATTGGTGGTACCTTGCTAGCTCCAATAATGCTCATGAGGAGTAATCATGTCATAAATACAAAATACCAAGTGGGGAGACTAATAATTTGTCCTTTAACCACTCAAGATAGACCCAATTGACCATGTGATACATACATACATACATACATAAATGTTGCATTATATGTTTGATTAATTGTGGTGGGAATATGTTTTTTTTTTCATAGGTACAACATTGTATATTCCTCATAAGGAATATACATATATTGTCAATATTGTACATACATCATATCACTTGTAGGAATTAAACCTAGGTAGGAAGATTTCCATTGCGTCACTTGGAATAACCCCAAATGACATTGTGAATATGCTTATTACTGAGTCAACATGATATATTTTTTTTATATATCTAAATATATTATGTTGACATATATGATTAATTGTGATGTGAAATATGTGTTGCTAAACTATCTCCTTTATGCAAAAAGAAATAAAAATATATACTTAAAATTATAAATCTTAAAATTGTTTTTATTAAGAAACCATTTTTTTGTTTGTTAATAGCTTCTTTTATTTATTTCTTCCACAAGAAAAATCAAACTCTTTATTAAGTAAATAAAAAGTTACTATGTAGATGCATCAAAGCATTCAAAAATCAAACTGTGAATCCACCATACAAAAACTTCAAAAACTAGAGATAAAAAATCGGGTCTCTCCAAACAGTCGGAGAAAACAACCCACAATCAGAACCCATATGAAGTGTTTATCCTAAATCCATCTGTCCAATACCTACATAATTACATAAACTTAAAAGTGAGCCAGTTGCCATATGACAAGACAATCCCAAAACTGATAAGATGTACTGAGTACGCCATATACAAAAGAACAAAAAAAGTGAGTTTTAATGATAAGGAGGTCGATTCGAAATAATGACCAGCCCGTTATCTGAATTGATTATGTGCCAGGAGTCTAAAGCCTGATGTAGACCTCTTTTAGAGAAATAACCGGCCTCCATATTCCTTTACCTGTAAATGTGACAAACAATTAAATCAACAAAAGCTGATTTAATAAATAAGATTTCATTTAATATAGGAATCTGAGTAAGATTTGACATCATTGCAAATTGTTTGAATCACATTCATGGAGTCACCAAAAACCTAAACCGAAACAATCCCAAACTGCCTTAACCAACATAAGAGAATTTTCAGAATTTTTAGTTCAACAAAATTATTTGAACCAGTATCAATACCCACATAAGCTTTTAGGATTTTGTGGTCATTTATTTGAATGACGATCCCTGCCCTACAACAATCATGGGCATCTGAAGCCCCATCAAAATAAGCCCACGTAATATCAATTCTGATGTTTTCTTCCAGAATAATTTGAGTAGGAAGTGTAGGAGTGATATGAGGAATTAGTTCATAGATAGAAGCACATTGAATAGCTAGAAGATAGGGATCTAAAGGTTGATCCATAAAAATGTTTTTTGTTTCGAGCCAACCAAATTTCCCAGCAAATAATTTGGGGCATATTCCTATAATGTGTATCAAGTGAACGAGTCCACCAAATTTTCCATGCATCCTCCATGGTAATCCCAGACCAAAGTGAACTAATACCAACAACCTTTAAAAAATGCTCCCAAGTTCTTAAAGAAAATGGACAGGATAAAAAAAGATGATATGTAATTTCTTCAGAAGATTTGCACAGGGCTTACTAACCTGACCCAAGTTTGTAACTTTTTTGTAGGTTGTGCCAGGTTGGGACTTTGTTTCTGAGAATGCACCAGAAAAAAAATTGGATTTTGCAAGACAACTGAGTTTCCATTAAGACTTTGACCACCAGTTCCGAAAACAACCAACCCTTCTCTCCATTTGAAAATTGTAACCAAACTTTGGAGCATAAAACCCATTGGGAGAGTAGCCCCATTGAAGATCATAAAACCTATCCTTTAAATGGACATTCGATCTCTGCAGTTCCATCGTGAAGTCCCTCTAGACTCCCTCCACTCGGGCTCTAGGTCTAAGGCCTCAACATATTTCCAACCCTGATTCCAAAAAGTAGTGGCTTCCTCATTTGAGATTTGGTTGAGTGAAAAAATCCCCTTGGCAGCAAGAGACTCATGCAGTTTCCTTGGAAGAGTGAAAGCCTCGTTACAACCAACCGATGAATCCACTCCCGCTCTAACATAAGTACCATTTCCAACCAGCGAGGATAGCCCAACAACAACAATGTCAAAGGACTTAATCGTTGCCTTCCAAATGACCGAAGAGTTTCTAGAAGACTTCTCTGGAGTTCTCAACCAAACCATCAAGTCCAAAGGATCTATATATTTCTTTTTAATAACCAAAGTCCATAAGTTGTCTTTGGTTAGAAGGCTCCAGCCAGATTTTGCTGCCAAAGAGTGAGAGAAACAAGATAGATCCTTTATGCCCCACCCTCCCTTCTCTTTGGGACTTGCAATTTTCTCCCAGGCCACTCATGGAAGAACATCATCCACTTTCGAACTCGCCCAAAGAAATCGACCATATATTTTCTTGATTTGAGAAAGGATACCTTTTGGGACCCATGATAGAGCAACCCAGTAAATTGGGATGGCCTGTAAAACTAATTTTATAAGAACCAAGTGCCCAACTCGAGATAGCCACTTAAAGCTCCAGTGCTTGACTCTTTTTTCAATTTTTGCAACTAACCATTTCCAGCCCGATTTTTTGTAGGAGTCCGGCTTCAAAAGGAAACCAAGGTATTTAAGGCTTTCCATCAATGATTTTACTTCAAAGGGAAAAATAGATACAAACCTGTTTATCTCTGCCCCAGAGAGGCCATTGTGAGTAATGCAGGATTTATGTGAATTTATACTCATCCTGGTTGCTTTAAGGAATAAATCTAGAAATGACTTCAACTTAGCAAGATCTCCCCTAGACCCATCACAAAAAAAAGTAATATGTCATCCACAAAAACAAGGTGATTAATGAAGAGATTTATAGTGATTTCAATGCCTTTATATTCACCCCTTCTAATGGAAAAATGAATCAATTGACTCAAACCTTCTATAGCAAAGAGAAACAGGAGAGGTGATAAAGGGCATCCCTGATGAAGGCCCCTCTAACTGTGGTAAAAAGGAGAGGTCGCCCCATTGATGAGAACATCAAAACTCACATTGGTAATACAACTTATGACCCAATTAATAAAACCAATATTGAAACCCAGTTGAGTCATCAGAAGGTGAAAATACATCGAGCTGATCTTATCATAAGCCTTTGAAAGATCAATCTTAACAATCGTTCCTATTTTGTTATTCCTTTTGATACTGTGCAGGGATTCCTGGGCCACTCCAATAGTTTAATGTATTTTTCGACCCTCAAGAAAGCCAAACTGTTCCTGAGAAATATTTTTTGAGAGAATTGGTTTTAACCGTCTTGCATTAGTTTTTGCAATTATTTTGTATGTGCAATTGCACAAGGAGATGGGTTTGAATTCGTCAAAACTTTGAGGATCATCAGATTTTGGAATTAAAGCCAGAAAAGTTGAGTTAATAGGGTTGTGAACGAAACCCCTGTTTCTAGATTCCTCCACCAATCCAACCAGCTCATCCCCAATTAGATCAAAGAAATGTTGGAAGAATTCCATTGTCCATCCATATGGACCCAAGATCTTCTCTTTTTGCATAGAGTGAAGAGCCCCCTCCACTTCACCCTTTGAAACAAAGGCCATAAGGATATCGTTATCGTCCTCATCCACAAAACTAGGGAACACTTGTGCAACCTGAATGAATTCGGCAATGGTGGCCTTAGGGGGTGCTTTGAATAGGTTTTTGAAATGACCAACCCCCATTATTGAAAACTCGATGAAAGAAGATGCCAAAACCCCTTCATCATTTTTCAGTTCCTAGATCGTGTTTGAGTTTTTCCTACCCTTAGCATAGTTATAATTTTTTTTAGTTCTCATCCCCTACCTCAAGCCAAATTGCTCTACTTTTTAACCTCCACTTTTCTTCAATTTCTTTCAGAATCCTATACCTTTCACCCTCCATAGCTTTTATCCTTTTTTTTTTTTTCTTTTCTTTTCTCTCATACCCATCCCCTTCCATGCTTTCTAAAGCCTCCAGATCATTCTCCATGGATATTAATACTGCTTCAACCCTTAAATATTTTTCCTTTGCCCAAGTCATCGTTTATTGTTTCAATTTTTTTAGTTTCTCCATAAAAGACTGGGCAAGGGATAAGCCCAAGGTTCTGTTCTAAGAACTCCAAATCCTGCGAACCAATTTTTTGTAAGACATATCTTTAAGGCACGAATAATTGAATTTAAAGGGCAAGCCAGGCTTCCTACTGGCCCCTTTTAGTTCCATAAAAATTGGGAAGCGATCCGAGTAACCCCCAGAACCTACCCACTGGCGAAAAAAAGGAATATGAGCAGCCAGATCTTCTTTAATCAAGAAGCGGTCTAAACGTTTGGCCACCCTTGCCTCACCAACCCTCCTATTTCTCCAAGTAGGAGTTTCTTTTAGAAGATCAACATCAATAAATCTCCCCAACCGAATCTTGTTAAGGAATAAATCACGCAAAGGGTCCACCTGTGCATTTGGTCCCCAGGATTCTAATATCCCTAAGGAGACATTGAGATCCCCTACCACCACAAGTTTTGAGCAATTTAGCATGGATTTCAAGAACAATTTATTCCAAAAAGGAATATGACCCTAACAGGGTCCATAAATATTTAAAAGAGTAAAGCTTGTACAAAGTTCTAATGAATATACCTCCACTCCCAACATCAAATCAAAGCAACATGAATTTAAGAGTTTTAAACTACAATCCTTTATGCCCAAAGCCAAACCCCCTCAACGCCCACTTGTATCGAGAGCCACAAAGGACCAACCAGGTAGCATGTTTCTTAAAATATTTATTACATACTCCCCAAGACCCAGGTTCTCTTGGAGTATAATAACATCACAACACACATTCTTAAGTAAATGTTTTAAGGCCAACTTTTTCTGGGGACTAGCAATCCCTCTGCAATTGAAAGACAATAAAAACATTTGGAAACTGCCATGGGGGTCATCGCTGCTCTAAGCGACCCCTTTAAGGATAATTGTTTGCCATCAGCTATGTCAAGTTTAACTTTAACTGGGCTTTAGATAGGTTCGATTTCCTTGCTCGAGTCTTGGGGGGACCCGCAGTGTCATATAGAAGGCCAAGACCACCTAATGGATCATCTGAGTGGTCTCTTTTTTTCCCAAGGCCGAAGGTTGTAATGAGACTTGTCCAGGCAAATAACAGAGGGAATGGGAAGACCAAATCCCACAAGCAAAGGTCCAGAAAGATTTAAAGTCGGTATCAATGTAATGATGCTGTCAAGGGCTAAGGAGATATTGCATTGGGAAGAAAAAACATCAATAGATGGCTTGGAAGGACTAGGCCCGAACAAAGGATCAATAAGGGGTGAACACAAAAAATAAAGAGAGGGAGGATGGGAAGAGGTGATACCCGTAGGAATAGATGCCTCCACCTCTGTCATCTCGTCCCGCTCGTGAACATAAGCAGTTCTTACAACCTCTACAAGAGCTGCCTGTTGATCCTCATTGATCACAATTTGTACCATAACCTCTGCCTAATGTTCCCCCGACGAAACTTCCTGCTCCAGAACTTGATCCTCGGGCTGCTCTTGCACTTCTTGAACAGACTCCACCCTATTTTTCCTTCTGCGTTTGAACCCCAATGGGCAGTCCCTAGCCAAATGGTCGTGTTTATGACAACGATGACATTGATAGGGAAACTATTCATAGTCCAGAAGCTGAGTAAGTGAGTAGCCATCCACTTGAATCTGCATCATGTCTGCCAACCCCTCCCTTGGGTCCAACCTAACCAGTATACATGCCACCTTTCTTTCCATAGTCACTTGGAAGGACATATCAACTTCCAAAAAAGTTCCCGGGATGTTCCCGATCGCCTTGAAGACATCCATCGACCAAAGCTGTGAAGTGAGTGATGGAAGGCGCACCCACACTAGGATCTCTCCCAATCTTTCTCTCTGAGCATAAAAAAGGGGATGTCATCTTTTAAAGAAAATCAGAGCTTTCCCAAAACCCCAGTTTCGCTCCAGAACCCAATCAACAACTTCCACATTTGAGAAACGAACCATAAACCAGCCCCTTGACAAGCAAATAACCTCCATCTAAGAAACCGACCCTGAACTCCATTCCTTAATGAAATTTGCTGTAAATTGTTTACCCTTAACCTGACCCACTATAATGTGCTCAGATGCATCCATAGCTTCATCCATCTGAATGTTGACCCCTAAGATTAATTTGGTTTCTCCTCTTTCTTTCTTATGACCTTTCCTTTCTTCTTCTTTTGACCAGAGGACTAACCATTTACTGACGGGGCAACTGAGACATTTTCTTCGCCCCCATGGCTTTCCAAGCTCTTAATACCCTCCAAGGGATTGTTTGGTGTTAGTATAATGTTATGCAGGGCTTCAAAATCTAGTACATGCCCACTAGTATGGAGACTGGGAAGATGTCCGTCCTCCTTCGTCCCCAAAGACCCCGCCTTTGGATGCCCGACTAATTCCAAACCTTGACTTTGGAAAACATGAAACCCTAGCTCAAGATTCCCAGATTCTTCTTGAAGAGGCAATCCCACCGAAGAATTTACCTTCGGGAACCTAATGAAAGGTTTCTCCCTAGCAACCATAGTCTCAGCCGCTAAACGAAATGACTTTGATAGGTTGATGACACAAGTTGAAGCAGGATTTTACAATTTAGGGTTTTGTACAGGACTTCTCACCATATCTTCTAGACCACCCGTTAAATCCCTAGAACCAGAGATTGCAGGAGAAGATTTTGGGCTTACCTGAAAACCCACTCAGAAAGGCCTGCCAACACTGCACCTTTTAGACCTTCATGAATTTCAGAGTCTGGGAAACAACAAACAACCTTTGAGGAAGGGGGTTTTGACTCCTCCAACAACCTTAATCCACCGCCATAATGCCATGCCAACTCTGCACACAAACTTTTGCTAAGTGGAGACTTAGTTGGCAAGACCACCTTCACCATCACCAGATTCTTCTCTGTTGGTTCCAACCCCCAAACCGACAGTCCGTCCTCCGAAGCCAGTTCCAAATCCACATAGTCGGTCAGGTTCACCATCCTCGAAACCATGTAAAAAGGAAAAACTAATAACCAAAAAACTTGACTGGAACGACTAGTGTGTGCTTCGAGAAGTCTCCGAACAACAACGGAAACACCTCGTGCAATATGACCCCAAGTAACCTAATACCCAAAAAAAAAATATATATATATATATATATATATACATATATTTACATATATATAACATATATATATATATATATATATATATATGTATATATATATATGTATATATATATATTTATATATATATATATATATATATATTATATATTATATTGTATATATATATATGTATATATATATTATATATTATATATGATATATATATGTATATATATATGTATATATATATATACATATATATATATCACTATATAATAGACATATATATATACATATATATACATATATATATACATACATATATATATATATATATATACATATATACATATACATATATATTATATATATATATATAGATATATAAGATATCTATATATATATATTATATATATATATATAATATATATATATATATATATATATATACTTTATTTTACATAGATCTATAAATTTAAAGATAATTCATATTTTTAACCATTAAATATACCACTAAACATGTTTATTTTGGAATATAACCTGTTTAATGCTATTCAAATCATCTTTAACACGGAAAGAGATTGAAAGGTAAATGAGAAAAAAGATGAAAGAAAGTTAAAAGCTTCCCAAAAGCCCGCTTAAAAAGATCTCTAAGGCTGTAGCTCTAGCCATAAAATCCAATAATTCAGTAAGTTCCCTTCACCATAAGATCATTGAGAGCAGTCCCATTACTCCTAGGATCTATGGGCTCCCTAAGGTTCACAAAGAAGGGGCTCCCATTAGACCCATTGTCAACACCATTGGTGGTCCTACCTATCTTCTAGCTAAATTCCTTGCCTTAAAACTTAAGCCCTTAGTTGGTCGGACAGAGTCCTTCGTCAAAGACTTTGCTTCCTTTGTTGAAGAGCTCAAGAACATCAAGCTTAACCCTGGGGACATTCTAGTTAGTTTCGATGTGGTCTCCCTTTACACTTTCATCCCTATAAATAAGGCCATAGAGGTAATTAACCACCTTACGGATCCCGATACAGCTCGGTTAGTTGAGATTTGTCTCACCTCCACCTTTTTCAGTTTTGAGGGTGAGTTCTTTGAGCAAACCTGTGGTGTTGCCATGGGCTCACCCCTATCCCCTGTCGTTGCTAATCTTTTTATGGAGGATTTTGAATCCAAAGCTCTATCCTTGGCCCGCCTCCTTCCTAAACTTTGGAAAATATTTGTAGATGACACTAATATTATCTGGTCTCATGGCCATGAAGAATTGGATCTCTTCTTCCGACATCTCAACAATCAATCCGCAGCCATAAAAATTACCATGGACCAATAAGTTGATGGTTGCCTCCCTTTCCTTGATATTTTTATTTCTAAGAATATGGACAGGTCCCTCTCCCACCAAGTGTTTCGAAAGAAAACACATACAGAGCAATATCTTCATGCCAGTTCACATCATTTCTTAGCTCAAAAGTTGGGCGTTCTCAACACTCTCGCGACCTATGCCATAAGGATCTCTGATAATAAAAGTTTCAAGAAAGAGAAATCCCATCTCCTTAATGTCTTTGTTGAGAACGGTTATAGCAGATTCCTCGGTCATAAGGCTTTTCTCAAAGCCTCCAAAAATTTGGTTGTTAAAAAAGAGCCTAAAGAACATGTCCAAGGAGTCCATCTTCCCTATGTTCAAGGGACCACTGATAAGATTGCGAGGATTCTCAAGAAGCATAATGTTCCCTCGACCTTTAGACCTCTTAACACCATTCGTAAATCCCTTCGTTCAGTTAAGGATCCTATCGACCCTAAGGACATGAAGGGGGTTTATATTATTCCTTGTTCTTGTGGGACCCCCTATATTGGCGAGACTAGACACTCCATTAATCAAAGGATTAGTGAGCACGCAACTGATCTTAGGCATAGGCAAACCAAGTCTTCTGCTCTAGCAGAGCATGTAGAGAAGACCAATCACCATGTCTATATTGAAGATGCCAATGTTATCGCTAGAATTTCGCAGTTCCATCACCAAAAATTTAGGAAAGCCATCAAAATTGAGAAGAGACCTAGTAATCTCAATAGAGAGGACGGCTGGAAAATCAGTAGTTGTTGGGTCCCGACCCTCACCTCTTAGTTGTTTCCTCCCCATCCCGCCCCTCTCTTAATGGCTTGTTCTTTAGTCTTTCCCCCTTGATACCCTCTTTTTCTTGGCTTAGTTCTTTGATCCTCTTTAGGGTTATTTTATTTATAGGATATTTAGGTTATAAGCACTTGACTTTATTAATAAAATTAATTAAATATTATTATGATAACACTATTATTAATAACAATACGATAAATCCTTTCAAAACTCTAATTAATAATTTTGGTTCCCTTAGATTTCTTGATTTTAAAGCCTTAACATTGGTGGTTAGAATAATACTTTTAACAAAGAAAAATTTTAGTATTGAATTTCCCCTTTCGTTAACTAAATACTAAATTATAATTAAGATTCTATTTAATTTATAAATATTATATTGATTTTATCATATAAATATTCCTCCCTTAATTAACTAATAACTAATTTTAATATTTGAAATATTCTTCTAACCCCAAAATTTCTTCTAGCATTTATATTTTAATAACTTTATAAATAACATTAATTTAGAAATTAATTTATTTAATAAATTATATATTTATAATTATAAAGAATAAACTAACTATGTATATTTATATTTTAACGGACTTTTATAACTAACAATATTTACTCTAATATTATAACTAAACTATTAATTTAATGTAATTTATTTTATATATTTACATTTATAAGTTTATAGAATAGTCCCTTTAACTTCTATTTTAATAAGAATAAAACTAACTATCATTTAATAATTAATTGAATTAACTTAATTAATTAAATAAAGGTCATGCCCCTATTCCAACCCAACTAACGGTATCCCGGTCAAATATAGCCATTAGTCAATATACCATTACTTGGTCATGGAATAAAGTTGTTGGATGTTCTACTCTCGCTATTTAATATGCAAAGCTAGATCTCATTCTTCAACTTGTCCTGACATGAACCACATTGGTTGGTTCGAAACGCGTCGACAAATACTCTATTGTGTGATTTACGCAGAAATACTTGTCTTATTACGCCGTACGGCGTTTCCCTCTTAAATGAACTCCCCCAAATGCCCTTCTGTCCTAATCGTAGCCGTTAGATCTTTTGTTAGACGATTGAACAAAAATCAGCTGTCTAATTTAATAAAAAAATGTTTTAAAACATCAAAATACCCTTAAAAAAAACTCTGCTTGACATCTGTGCGCTTTTTATGGAGGAGTTACAGGTAGATTCCATTTGAATTCTTAGTGGAGTTTATGGCAATGAACAATGCTCTCTGCTCCACAGTTGTGCGCTTTTTATGCAGGAGTTCCAGGTAGAGTCCATTTGAATTGGGGATCAATACCCGTCTCATAACAAAGAAGACCTTAAACCTTTTGAATCCCTTCAGAGTGAATCCCAATCTACATGAGAATGCTGACCTATCAGGCCCTTTTTTGTTCTGCATAACATTTGGGCTTTGCCAACTTCTAGCAGGAAAGCTTCACTTCGGCGTAATTTTGGGCTGGATGTCAGTCGCTTCCATGTTCCTCTATTTTGTGTTCAGTATGTTGGCAGGGAGAAATGGTAACTTGGATCTGTACAGATGTCTGAGCTTGGTGGGCTACTGTATGCTGCCAATGGTGATTTTCTCGGCATCTGCGCTTTTTATCCCACCTCAAGGACTTGTCATGTTTGTCATGGCGGCATTGACCGTGCTTTGGTGCACAAGAGCTTGCAGCAGTTTATTGATTGTCTTGGCATCTCACGACGATGAACAATGAGGCTTGGTGGCATATGCTTGCAGCTTGATTTACATGCTTTTCTCTCTCCTGGTGATTTTATGAAAGGTATTTGTTTCACTGGCACAGATCTTTTGTAGTAATTGTTTGGAATGGGAATAGGCGAAGAAAATTTCAACTGCATTCGTGGGCTTTGGAAACAAATCCATTGTCAAGCTTTTGTAATGTTGTATGGAATATTTTCTTAAAAACGAGGCAAGAATTACCTTAATTTTTTAAAATCTTAACAGAATTTCTGTTGTCTTTATGGTAGTCTTTCTGATCCATCGGCTTAATTTAATTTGATTTGTAGGCATTCTTTCTTTTGTTAACATAGATCTGTAATTCTAGACAGAGTAAGGGAGAGTTTTCCTCAACAAACTGCTTGCTAGCATCGGATAGATTTGACATTAGAACTATATTGCTTATATTTCCTTGTCTCTTGTAATACTTCTATGTATGGTTATGTCGTATGGTATGTAAGTTTCTTGATGCAGCGTGGCAAAACTGCTCTACATGGTAATATTTTGGATTTGTGTGAATGTCACACGGATCTATTGCATTATTTTGCTTTGTCGGGGTGTGTGCTGAAAAGTTGAGTATGTTGTTCATCTGTAATGTTACTAATGGCACTTAGTTTTCATATGTGTTATGTGATGATTGCACATGAAAAGTGAGAAAATTGCTGCAAAAATTTAGTTGCTATTGGAGTTTAAATGCCACACCTGTTTGTCCTTAGAAAAATAATCAAGGGTTATTTTACAACTATTTCTTTAGTCAACAAACAAGGATTTTATTAATATACAGAAGAAAGCACTTAGAGTTGATTTTCAGTCACAAAATTATGGGGCTTTAGTTTAGATCTTGGATCCCAATTTTGCAGTTCAGAAATAAAATATTCTTGGGCCATATTTGTGTTTGCAGTGGTTCAAAACATAGATAAGGGGAAACCAAAAAACAGGTGTGACTTTCAGATCATCAGCTTCTACCAGATTTATCTATTAAAGTTTCCTATTGGTGCGTTTATCAGCTAGACTTCTACAAGAAAAAAGCACTAAGATGAATTGGATTACTTAAGCTCAGATTTTCCTAAATATTGCTAACTAACAAGTATGAGAAAATAAAAGTTTGTAACCAGATTCAATCCCAGAGGGAGGAGTCACTGGTGTGGTGCTGACTTTCCCAGGTTCCAGCTTTCCATCTCCATTGAATCCACAACTTGGTGACTCATCCCCAGAGAACAGTTGATCCCCACCTTGGCCAAAATGTACTGTGTCATAATCCTTGTATCTTCTATGACGAGTACAGTGCATCGATTTCGAACACATAGCCTAAACGACCTATTCACATGTAATGGTGAAAATAGGAGAAATTACAGCGAGATACATAAACTACAAACTATAAACATAAAATACATTAACAATAATGCTTGAAATGGTCTCCAATGTCCAAAAACGCTTCAAACTATAAAGTAATAAAGACATACTATGTCAGGGGATTTGACCCATGAAAAATATCTATCAATGTAAATACAAACAATTAGACACCAGATATGCAAGTTTATTGACTTATATTGCATGTACTGGTGTAAATAGGCAAAATTACATCGAGATACATAAACTATAAACTATGAACATAAAATACATTAACAATAATGTTTGAAATGGTCTCCAAAGTCCAAAAAAGCTTCAAACTATAAACTAGTAAGGACATACTATGTCACGGGTCATGACTCATGATTCATCAAGATCATCAACACAGGCTGCATCCTTAGGAATGTCCTATGGTGAGGACCAACTTTTGTATCTGTTGTACTTCTCCCTTGAGGGGGTTATCTCAGAAGGTCCAATACTTGATTCATGCACTTCCGGCAATTATGGGGCCCCAAGCCCATCCAAATAAAGTTGTCCCCTAGAAAATATGTTGGATGACTCTCCGAGTCTCCACAATCCAATTTGAGGAGTGATCAGTCTCCTCCAAGACTATGGGGTCCACATGAGAAGTATTGTTCAACCAATTGCCCCCTTGAATTGAACACTGTATTGCACAAATTGATTCATCCAACAAATTTTGTTCCAAACTTTTACTCTTCTTTGCATGAATGCACTCAAACACTGAAAAGTGTTACGTGTTTCGTTGTTGATTTGGATTAAAAACCTTTGCAACTTAGGGCAATGACTTGCAAATTGGTTCCACAAATAAGCTGCCAGAAGACAAAGTTCGAACAAATGAGTCAATCTAAGTTTCAGATTATAAAGTATAGAAGAGAAATTATTAATGAATTTAGACTTCTGTGATCCATAACAATTGTTTAGATAATTTTCGGCAAAATCACATAATTCATCATTTGTCGACGCGTTTCGAACCAACTAGTGTGGTTCATCGTCAGGACAAGTTGAAGATCCAGATCTAATGCAGCGTGTTAAATAGTCTAAGCAGAGACTCAAACAGCTAAAAAATTCTAACGGCTACTTTTCCACTCCAGGACCCAGTCAAACTACCTTTAACCAATTTAATATTAAATTATTATTATATTGGTGAAAAATAAAACAAATCAAAGGTTAATTTATCAAAGGTTGATAAATTAACCTTTGATTTGTTTTATTTTTCACCAATATAATAATAATTTAATATTAAATTGGTTAAAGGTAGTTTGACTGGGTCCTGGAGTGGAAAAGTAGCCGTTAGAATTTTTTAGCTGTTTGAGTCTCTGCTTAGACTATTTAACACGCTGCATTAGATCTGGATCTTCAACTTGTCCTGACGATGAACCACACTAGTTGGTTCGAAACGCGTCGACAAATGATGAATTATGTGATTTTGCCAAAAATTATCTAAACAAGTATAGAAGAGTTAAAATAAATAACTTGAAAAAAATTAAAATGGACATCTTGTTCATTTTTTTCTCGTTCTGTCGTAAGGCGTTTACCTCTGAAATGAACTCCCCCGAATTCCCTTCTGTCCTAATCGTAGCCGTTAGATCTTTTGTTAGACGATTGAACAAAAATCAGCCGTCTAATTTAATAAAAAAATGTTTTAAAACATTAAAATACCCTTAAAAAAACTCCGCTCGACATCTGTGCACTTTTTATGGAGGAGTTACAGTTAGAGTCCATTTGAATTCTTAGTGGAGTTTATGGCAATGAACAATGCTCTCCGCTCCACATTTGTGCGCTTTTTACGCAGGAGTTCCAAGTAGAGTCCATTTGAATTCTTAGTGGAGTTTATGGCAATGAACAATGCTCTCCGCTCCACATCTGTGCGCTTTTTACACAGGAGTTCCAGGTAGGGTCCGTTTGAATTCTTCATGGAGGTTATGGCGATGAACAATAACGACACCAGAATGCTCACAATGAGAGAATTGCAGCAAAAGGAGCTCAGAGAAATGTGGCGCCAGCAGCCTAAGGTCAATGGGAGCAGGCCCAGGGCTGTGGTGTTGCAGAGCTTCAAACCACCAATGTCGGAATGCCAGAGACATCAATTTCAGCAGCAACAACAGTCCAAGGCCACTGCGAGCATCAGAGGCCAGGGTAGGAAGCGAGGCATGCCCAGGACTGGGGATTGCAAGAAAATTGTTGCAGCAGCAATCCAAGGCCACTGGGAGCTCTAGATGCCAAGGCAGAAAGCGGGCAGGAAGCCCCGCGCTGTGGCCTGTGGAATTGCAGTGCTTAAACCCACTAATGTACCAATGTCGAAATGCGAGAAACATCAAATGCAGTAGCAACAAGAGTCCAAGGCCATTGCGAGCACTAGAGGCCAGGGTAAGAAGCGGGGCAGGAAGCCCCGGACTGTGTTATAAGAGGGCATTGATGGTGGTGTGAAGAAGAGAGGGCGGAAACACAAGGTCAAAGAGGAGCAGGAAGAAATTGGGCAGAATTTGGGGTTTTGAAATTAATGAATGCGGGTAACGAAGATGATGTTAATTGACGAGGATCGCAATAAGGAAGAAACCAATGGCTTTTTGGAGTACAGTGCATCGATTTCGAACACATAGCCTAACCGACCTGCGCCACTGAATTTAAGCAACTAGGGGTTAAATATTACCCCAACTCCTGATGTTTTCAAGGTTAAGAATACCAAGAAATTTGTCAGAAAAAATGCAGATGGGGGTGGATAGTATATTCCAACATAGGAGAATAAAATGAAGGCAACATCACAATATTACAACATAGGGGAATAAAATGAAGGCAACATCATAGAACACTGTGAATACGAATTTCCATCACTGTAAAAGAAATGACAAAGGCAAAGTGGTCTATTTTTCCAAATTTCCAAAGAAGTACTGTCCTATTTGCATTCGAAAATAATACTAAGGAGCAGGCATATATATATATATGTATATATATTTGTTCTTTCTAATGGTTTTTCTTTCCATTTCTATACATGTACAGAGGGCCATCGCGCTTACTTACGGTAACTAATATTTTGCCTATTATGGTAGGTCAAGCCTTGTGTTTCCAAGCCACCACAGGTGAGAAAGTTGCCCTCTGGCATAATTCAATGCCCTTTCCGATTTGCTAACCTCTAATTCTTCTAAGCTTAATATGGGTTTTTAATGGATTTGATATTTGTACAGGTGGGTACTCAACTCCTTCTAAGCTCAACTTTATTTGCCGCAAATGATATCGAGGATGAGCGCCCCAACCAACAACTGACTTCCAGGTTCTGCTGCTTCCAAGTTATTGAATCTTGGTCCATCTCATGTAGGGTTCTGCTTGTAGGTTTTTCGTTGGGTTACATTAGGTTGTTTTTACTGTTGGACAAGGCATGTTGATCAGGTGGGCAATTCATCCACCTTCTTTGTACAATTTGAGTGGACTTGAACACCCATTTTAAGGTTCTATGTACAATTTGAGTGACCTTGAACACCCATTTTAAGGAAGCTTTCTGCATTTAGAATACTTCCGTTTATTGAAAACTAAATAAAAGGCTGGATTTTATCGATATTAAATGTCAGATAGAGTTCCACATAAAGTAAAGTTGTGTGTTGTAGATATTAGGTTTTAGGATTAGTCGCTTCCAATTATGGCAATCGATGTAGCAAAGGATCTAATTTCTAGCACTGTTGGGGGAACAACACAACTGATATCTGGGCATCCCTTTGACACAATTAAGGTGAAGCCCCAGAGTCAACCATTGCGTCTTCCTGGCCAGCATCTTCGCTATGTCGGTGCAATGGATGTTGTCAAGTAGACCATTGCCAAAGAAGGCCTCACAGGGATGTACAAAGGAATGGGAGCCCCTTTGTCCACTGTCGCAGCTTGCAATGTAGTTGTGTTTAGTGCAAGAGGTCAGATGGAAGCCCTATTTAGGGTTGAGCCTGGTTTGCCACTGTAGGGCAGCAGGTGGTGTGTGGAGAAGGGGCAGGGATTGCTTATCTTTCTTGACTTGCCCAACTAAGCTTATCAGATGTAGATTGCAAGCTCAGAGTGCTTTGGCTACTGCTTCAGTTGCAACTTTAGGGGTAACAAGAGTGACAACTTCTATTAAACACAATGGCCTAGTTGATGTAGCTAAGCATGTCTTAAGATCCGAAGGAGCCAGAGAATTGTTTAAGGGCTTTATGCTACTTTATTAAGGGATGTATCTGTAAATGGCATTGCATATGGCATGTATAAGGCTTTGAAGCCGTTCATGGAATGACGACATGATGCATCTCAATTGGGCATGGGTACCTTGCTTGTTTCTGGTGGGGTTTTTGGCGCTTCTAGCTGGACACTTGTATATCCAACTGATGCTTTGAAGAGTTGAAGAGTGTCATTCAGATTGATGAATTTCACCATCCAAAGTATGTTGGTACAATTAATGTCGTCAAGAAAATTGCTGCTTTAGAAGGGCTTAAAGGCTTGTCTAAAGGGCTTGTTCAAAGCCATGGCCAGAAGTGTTCCTGCCAATGTCGCCTGCTTCCTTGCTTATGAGATTACCAGGTCGAGTTTGGGATGATGGGAACTTCAAATCAACTTGTGTCTAGTTACAGGAGTTCAAAAGAAACAAAGCAAATTGGGAAATGGCATGTTCGTTATTTGAAAGTTGTTTAGGGCTCATTTTTTATTCTCCATTCTTGGTTTGGGTGAGCTCTGTCGTCTTTGATTTTATTCTGATGCGTAAATTTCTAACGGGTTTCCATCTTCCTCTCTCATCAGGCATAATAGCTAGACGTTCAATGTTCTCTTTCGTGCCTCTGAACAATTTACAATCGTACCTCTATTCGGTTTATACATGATTGACTCGAAAAGAAAAAGCATGAGGGGCCTTCTTCTCAGAAGCGAGGAATTCTGAGAGCGAAGTGCATCTGGTTAATCAAGTATGTATCCATAAGGTCGCTGCCTTTTCTCTTTGAATTAGTATAATCTATTATATATTTGCAAGTTCATTTTCCCAGGTGGTTAGATATAGTAGCTTGTAATTGGACAATTTAATGGAAAATGCAAACACATGCGACATCATTTCTTTTTTACAAGTTAGAATAGTTCACTTTCCCACGAAGCTACAATTTAGAATAGTTCACTTTCCTGTGTGGCTACAAGTTAGAATAGATCAATTTATCGTGTGGCTAGATATTATAGCTTGTAATTAGACAATTTAATGGAAAATGCAAATGCATACACCATCATTTCTTTACAAGTTATGTACTCTAATACTGGGATGTCAAAATTGTAATGTAATAATTTTTTGTCAGGTTATTCATGGGACCTGATGAAATCACAGATAGGGCACTTCCTAGATTTGATGGCACGGGTGTTGAAATCTGTATGCTTGCTGAAACCTTGAGGAGGTCTGGGACACTGATTGGCATTGATAAATAAGCATCGTCTAGCAGCATGTCACACTATGTTACAAAAGACTGTTGTCGACTTTTTGTCATTGATGGGACTTCATTTTTCCTTTTACTTTAAAGAAAACGTGCGGGGCTATTAGGCAGCAGTTAACATGAAATTACTGGAAAATAACTTCATTCTACCCAAGAGACAGTAATTAATGGATCAAATGCAACAAATCTTCAGGCTATCTCCTGTGGCGAGTTTGGTTCACCTCAAGATGAGTCAATTGATATTATCACGAATGGGCATCCAAAAGGACATGGAGAGAGACTCCATGATTCAAGAAAGGAAAAATCCTTAAATAAATTCAAATAAAAGTTTGGAACACAAGGAACCAAAGTTAATATTCTATGGTAAATGCTCTGGAATTTTTGTCCTTGGAATATCAATTGTATTTCAGACTGGGGATGGATCAAGGCTTTAAAGGCATGACATGATAAGGTTCGTCTGGATGCATTCTACAATGCGACTGAGACTACTTTTGAAGGAATTTTCCTTACCATTGAAGATAGAAATACACGTGATAGTGATTTTCATATTGTGGCAATTTAATCAGGGGTTCCAAGACATCCTTCCACTGGAAAAATATCGTTTGATATTTCACAACATCCAAGACTAGTCGAGCTTTTTCTAAATAGTCCAAAAATTGCTTCAGATGTGCTACATGAGATATCATGGGAAAAGCTTGGTTGTTACATTTCAGAAACAACAATTGGATCAATGGATCAATTTATCTCTGGAGATATTGACCAAAACAAATTTGTGCATGAGTTCAAGCTAGCTTTCGTGGAGGATTAAGAGAAATGATGAAGTTGCAACCATTCATATTCAAACTTCACCATAAATTGGATGTTTTGATAAATACATTTCTAAGAAAATATCTTCCAGGGGATGACAAGAAAGAAGATTCTAGGGCCACTAAATTAGGTCACATGCACCCATCATTTCAATATTTTTCTTTCCAGTGATTCTTAATCCTCTTCACTCAATATTACCAGTAGTCTCCACACCTAGAATCCAACACCCCATTAGTGCAATGTGTTGTTTATTGAATTTATAGGGTTGATTTGTGAACTACATTGCTGATTCATAGGTTTTAGAGCTGCTGAGTGCATCTCTTTTTTTTTTTCAATAAGAAAAAACCCACATATTTTCATTATCAAAAATTAGTTACATATTCAATATTTTTTATGTCATCCCCATACATCTTTGATCCCTTTATTATGCCCCTCAAAATTATATCTTATTTCATCATTACATATAAATAACATATAAATTGAAAAGATCTACCTTTCCATCTGTTATCACAAAATCATCTACTGATGGCTGCTAATCAGTTAGACTCTATGTAACTGTTTCAAACCAGACTCTTGGCTAAGGATTAGCCTCCCTAACCCGAGAGGGCTCTCTCAAAATAAACTATTGATTTATCTTTAAGCACTAAGAGGGCTAACTCTTGTAATGAGAACTTTCATAAACATGATGGTTGGACATACAACATAACATTTCTTCCATTGGGCTCATGGAGTCAAACACTATTTCAGTAGACTATTAACTACTCATTCATAGAAGTCAAGGCATGTAATGCTTAAACGCTCAAAACATTTTAAAGAACCTCAACTCATAAGTATACACAGGAAGTCTAAGCACTAGGTGAATTCAGAGTGATTGTATACCTATAAAGCTGTAAAACAAAAGAACCTCAACTCATAAATATACACAGGAAGTCTGAGCACTAGGTGAATTCAGAGTGATTGTATATCTATAGAGCTGTAAAACTTACATTTGGTAAGACAAAACCACAAACATCTTGAGCCTTTTAACAAAGTATGAATCTTGAGAAGAAAAAGTAGTCTTTATATTACTGTAAAAAGCTTTATACACTGGCCAATATAAACTCTGTTTTTTTGCATAAACATCACCCTCATTACATCAGAGTTTCCTCTATATATAGGAAAACATTCTTAACTACTTTGAGCTTCCTCCTCCAGCATGAGGGGAGCTCGATGACTGACATTAACTATCCTTATCTATCTTAACAGACTCATTAAATCTACTAAGCATTGAACTGTAATTACAAAAGAGTTCTAATCAAACTTAAATTCTAATTTTATTCTCCTCGTATCATGATTCCTTTCTAAATCTTCGACAGTTGTCTCCTTTAATTCTGGCCGTGATAGCTGAGATAAGGATGCAAGAAACTGGATTAGCCTTGGATGTTGAATGTGCTGATGGTTTATTTATTATAAGAACCAACCGCTGTTTTTTCGGTCCATGTTTCCCACCATCCTTCGAAGGTTAAGCAATATGTTCCCAGCTCTTAAATACTCCATAATTGATGAGCATCATCCATATTTCCTGATATGCTGGAAGTCTTGTTGATTGAACATGTGTACAAGCCCAAATCCTCGTATGCATCTTTAGCCAAACCTTAACCACCGGTAATAAAGCACCTTTATTAAAGTAATGATTTAAGACAAAATATTTTACCTTTATGAAGAATGCACACTTGTCCTTATCAAAATGGCCCTGATAGTCTTATGTGGTCTCCTTGATGTCCATTAGGCCTTTTCTTCTAAATCTGATGACCTCATCATAAAACTGTTTAATTTCTTCAAAAAGTAGCACCTACAGCAGTTTCGTAGCGCGCTACGAAACTGCTGTTTCTTCAAAAACACAGTCTTTAATGAATGTATCAATATTCTCTGTGACTGTAACAGCTTGGCCACTGGTTTCAAAACTCCTAATTTACCTTGATTTTATATGCCGTGCTTACATGCCTTAAAAACAGTGAACTTAAATAAAATAAAGCAAAACTCTGGAGCAGCACCTGACTTTTAAAATTTGCAATTTCATTTGGCAGCTAATCTATTTAGCTGTGCCTTTAGTTTTGCAACCTCCTTTTCCATGGCTGCGATTTCAGCTACGGCCCTCTCCATCTCAGCCACTTCTTTTTCGGTTGCCTCCCACTGGTCTTTAGAAGATGTAGTCTTTGCTTCTTGAGAAATGGGGACCTTTTTATTCAAATCTTTCTTCTTGATTTCTTTTGCTTTTTCTATTCTGGGCAGCTGTTTCTTCATTTCTCTTGCTTGCCTTCTGGTATAGGGTTTTTTCTTCATTTCCTCTGCCTCCTCTGTTTTAGGCAGTTGTTCGATTACTTCTGTTCTAGGCACCTTTACAGCTACCTCTTTCCTGTGCATTTGCTCAACTTCTTTGATTTGCTTCCTTGTGACTGGCCTCCGTGGTTTGAACACAAATTCTTTACCAGGTTCCTCAAACCTTAACCTTTGCGAGGCTTTTGATTTTTTGGAGCTCTCTGGTGATGATTGAGTCAGGTCAATGTGCATTGGCTCCATATGCACTGATTTAGCTTGTTCAAAATCAATAGCCTCAAGCAGATCATTTAAACTAGCCTTTGATATTGGGCTTTCTTCAGTAGCTACTAATTTGCCCTTCTCCCTGCTTGATTGACTTCTGGTTTTTACCCTTGATACCTGTTCAGCTCTACTTGGCTTAGGTGCCTCTTTCTTGTGCTGCTTGATCTTCTTTTTGTCTTTTATCTCCTTTCTGAGCTCAGCAAGGGTAGGTTCTTCAACTGACTTTTCTCTTTCTTTAACAGGCAATGGAGTGAGGCCTGTCTTACTCTGAAAACCAGACGTAAAAATAAAAGAATCCCAATCCCGACCAATTTTCTGCAGACTATCCAACACTAGCAATTTTACCAAACCATGATGAAAAAGAGATGTTTCCCAGTTCTCCTTCTTCAACTAAATTTTATCACACATTTTACTGAGGCTACGAAACAGGTAAAATGGGATATCTATGGATGCTTTGCCTGTAAAATGTAGTAACAGCTTAAAATGATAGGAGTAAACTTTAGTATATCTCCCTTCACATGTTAAATATTTTTGAAGGCATGTGAGGAGAAGTGCATAGTGTTCTTTACATAATGTCTCGGCACAGCCTTTGTAAGGTCTTCATTTACATAAGGCTCCTTCAGGAACTCCTTACAGGGGTTCATATCAAATTTGAAATTTTTGAACCACTCCTGCCCTCCTCTCGGAATTTCAGTCACCCTAGCAATAACCTCTGAAGATACTGGGAATTCTAACATGGACACTTTAGAGCTTAACCCTGTAAAATTTAAAGAAAACGCTTTTGTTACCTCAGTATGTCCTCCCTGTAGCTTCTCACAAAATGTCCAGCAACCAGCATTCTGAAAAGCTTGTCTCACACCTTCATCTCTCAATGCCAGGTCCAACCCCACAGGTTCTGTTCTTTGACATCTTCCAGACCGATGCCCCTTCTTCTCCATTTCGCTTTGAAGTTTTTCGCACAGAGAAACAGCAGCAGCTTCAACTCAATTGGCAAATTCAAATTTTGGTAAGCAGGCTCGCTTGCAATCGGGTTCCTTTAAAGAATGAACTCGGGCTCCTCCGCAACTTATCAATCTTATCATGCAAACGAACCAATTTATGCAATATTAACAAATATCATAACACTTACCAGCATTATAGACCATTTAAATGATTTCATGTGCGTGGTTATGGACCTATTGGTGGAATGATGGCTTATACTTGCTTGAAAGGACGCCATTCTGACAATAAACGGACGGACATACCAACTCATCCCCCAGACATGACATTCTAAGAATCAGTGCTGTTTAAATCCCCGAATCTGCGATTTTGTAGCGCAGACAGTGATAAGTTAACAAAATGCGCTACGAAATGGCTAGTTACTGACACACTGTGAAAGGACTAAAACATCATTGCGCTGCAAAATCAGCCAATAAAATTGCGCTGCGAAAACGCGAAAAGGACCAGTGACGTATATAAGACAAGACATATCTTATATAATCATGATGGAGGATAGCTAACGGCTTTTGAACATGATTCATATGAATATCTTTATAAAACACGATCCCTAAGTGACAAACATAGGGCAATAACCATTAGACACCTATTTTTTGAACAACAAAACTTTTATGGACAACATTATGTACATATCACTGCAGTTCTAGGTGATAACACCATCTTTATCGATCTTCCTAATCTATCTTACCTTGGTTGATCCTATTTAAAATATCTAAAAGTTTTCTTCACAAAAAGAGAAAATAATCTTTTTAAGTATCAATAATATCAAACAGTCGTTTATAGAAATTGTCTACGAAGATCCTTTAGATTTTTATACTTCTGATCTTTGAAATGTTTCATTATCAAAAGCAGAGTAATTAATCATACTCAATAATCCACAACGTCCATCCTTAGATAAGAGATTTTCCACACACTTTTTCTCCTTGTAGATGAGTGAGAAGGATAATCTCTAAAAAGACTTGATTAATGTTCTAATCCATTCCATCTAATGAGTAAGTTATGGAAAAAAGAAATTAGTCAGCAAAATGAACATGTTAGCATTGCTTTGCAAAACAATCATGCAAGACTTGTGTCTGATTCTCTACAAAGTGTCTCTACAGATGCATGAACACCATTTCCTACAATCAAGTTGAGTATAAGAAGAAAATATACGAGTGAAAAAAGAATAGACCAAGGTGCAATTGATCTAAAACATGACAAAAGTGTTGGAAATATCTGTGAGATTTTGGAAGAATTATTTGACATACAAAGATTACCAGTGAAGAGGATGGTGAAGAAGTGGGTAAATGGGTTCTCTTTTCCACCATGAGACATCTTTCCAAAGAGCTTATGGCAGAAGAATAAAAAACACTCTACATCTTGTTCCAGTTGGACATATTGTTGAACTATGAGATATAATCAATTGCAACATATTACACACTATCAACAAGGTTGTTTTCCAAAATGACTTGAAATGGAAGCATCTTGAAACTGTAATTAAGTCATGCATCCCACGCCTTCAGTCACTTATCAAAAAAACAATTGTTGAAATCATACCAGAATCAAGTCACCTCAGAAAGCTGATTGTTATATATGTTGGAAGACAACTAGAGATTTGTCAGCCTTTCGACTAGATATTCAAAGCCCACCCCAATGGAGTGTGCCTAGGTGGGGAGTACACTGTCTTTTTTGGATTAGAAGAGCATATACGTCTCGTTGCAATTTTCAAATTTAAAGAGGAGGAACATTGTCTTTGTTGGATTAGAAGAGCATATACATCTTGTTGCAATTTTCAAATTTAAAGAGGAGGAACTTGATCTCCTACGCACTTTCTTTCCCACATGTGAGGACAAAATCTTTAGTTATCCGTGAGAACCTAATTGTTTAGACATTGAGATATATGCAATACTATAGAGTTCCATTATTTTTCCTAAGATACCCCTTCGGAGAGTCGATGGCTCAATTGCAATTTTACAATTACTGGAAACACCATTTGTGAATTTGATCAATTATGCATCATTGGTTTCTACATATGTTGTAAGGCATAGGTGTGTTGCTTCAGAATTCTAAGCTTTTTTACGGACATTTAATATCCTCATGGCTTATATTATGATTCCATGAAGAAGGAATCTTCCATAATAATCCTCTATGCATGTACGCATTCGTTTGAAACTTTGATGTTCAATCATGTTTCCCACACAAAGGTAGACCATTTTTTTCCAGTCTTATCGAAAGAGGTCACAATTTTGTCTGGACGACAAATTCCGAAATTTGACTGTGTGAGTGTTTAAATTGTTTTTGGATGGCGGAAATGGATTTAGCATCCATCATGAATGCCTAGTTACCCAAAATACCGAAGCTTCACACTTTTTCAAAAAATTTAGCTATTTTTTTTCAAAATCATGCTGCAATTTTTATTATTATCATGATGGCTCCAACAATTTTTCATGCATTTTCAAATATGGAACGACAACCATGATTTTGTTCACAATGCTGTATCATTTCTTTCACCTCTTCCATTACAATATAATAGTATTTTCTAATAACACCATAAATAGGTAGGATATGGAAAAAAAAAAACCTTTAAAATAATGTACAAAAACATGTTCACATAAACAAAAACAACTACATGGATAATGGATAACCTCTACATGACATTACTATTATTTACCAAATAGCCATATTCGAATACACATAACTAATCATTTCAGGTATAACTCATTATCATCCACCCTAGCTTTCAACAATGTCCATTCACATGTTGCTATTTTTCCACACACTACTATTATTTACAAAATATCCATATTCAAAATACACAGAACTAATACTTTCAACTCTAACTCATTATCATCCACCCTTTCTTTCAACAATGTCCATTCACATGTCGCTATTCTTTCACAAACAATTATTATTTATAAAATATCCATTTCCAGAATACACATAACTAACTATTGCGATTGTAACTCATTATCATCCACCCTTGCTTTCAACAATGTCCATTCACATGTCCCTATTATTCCCCACTCTATGCTATTCTTCTCCACTCTATACATGTCCCTATTCTTTACCACTCTATACCTTAGGGCGTTTCCTTTGCAACATAAAATACAAATGGTAGTAATACTTGATATGGTTAAAATATTCTTTCATAATTCCTAAAACTCTTCGGATGCCTCGGAATCAATATATTCCGTTCCTAAAACTCTTCGGATGCCTGGGAATCAATATATTCCGTGCGAGTTCAACAAATATCGTTGAAATCAAACTCCTACTTTGGGGTGAAATTTTACATTTCATAAAAGCAAACGAGAAAACCCACGATAAGCTCAAAATTCTGAAGATCGCCCAGTTCAGCAACAGGGTGGCATAAACCGAATAAATTAAAAAGATGTCAGGGTGTGAAGCGAGACACGTCTGAAAGGCCACGTGGATGCTGACATGGCAGCAGGATTCTACTCTTCTCCAACAAGTTAGTAGAGCTGGACCCCCCGCAATCCAAGGTCAGCACCCTGCTCTTTTTAATTGATTGACGGATTGGAAGTTTGATAATTGTACGCATTATGCAGGGGTTGTGGAAGTAATCTAATCTTAATCTAATATAGAATAATAGTTTGTAGCCGCTTGTAGGCACAGACGCGGAGGGAAACCTTAATTCACTCCGCCTTGTCCAGTAATGGCGGCATCATCGATTCTTTAATGAATTTCTTCAGTACCAGGAATGTGCATTCGGAACGCAGTGCTCTTCGAATATTTTTATGATATTCGATAGTCGGAAGCTGGATTGACGTTTAGCCAATTTACTTCTCTGCCGCCGACCATACCGCTTGCCTTAATTCAATCTTCGCTGGAGATTGGAGGCCGACTTTTAAAATTTCCGAGTTGATTGCGGGTAGGTGAGTTTTTTGCGTGTAGTCAAGTTCGCTGTTTCCATTTAGTAACTTAAATTGGAAGTTATTTATATTTTAGAGCCTCTATTGACTTTACACGTTTCAAGAGGTTAACCGGCAAATTCTTGTTTGGTTGTTTACTATCTAAGACTGCAAGTCATTGCCGTTTCTGATGACCTAAGTGCCGAAGATTCGAGTTTTAAAGGCCTATTGGATGGAGAATAGTTGGATTTGGCTTTCCCGAGTTCTTTTTGTTCTGTGAATTTTTAAGAAGTATTGCGCATTTTATGATTTCTAACCTGCGATGTTCCAAATATCCGCTCGCTTTTTCATGTAACTCAGCGTTCAATGAACCTAGTTTCCTTATCTCTATAGCTCTGTTTTGTCTTGTCACATCCAAGTTGAAGTTTGGCCTTTGTTCCGTGGGATTCAATCTGAAGAATTGAGTTAGATAGTTGGATTTTTGAAATATTGTAAATAATTCAGTTGGAATTTAAATATGGTCAAGAAGTGCTGTGGCATGTTTGTTGCAATCCTCATCTTCTTGCCGGTATACTTTTGCTTTCTCCAGAAAGTTAAAAGTCAGCGGTTTAATTTCTGGATTTTAGATTCTTTCCCCTGCTAAGGCCAACAGTAACTATCCTTCACAGGGTTAGAATCTGGATTTCCTCTGCAATTTAAGCTCCGTTGTTGGATTCCCGTATCCAGAACCTCTCTTTTGTTTTATTACAACCTACGAATGGAAATTGTGAGCTTCCAGGTCTTACTCCACTTGAAAATCCAATTATGTGCTTCATTATGTGAATATCGAAAAGCTTATTGTCTTTCTTGCGTCTAAGAGTTTCGTGCAGTGTATTGGAATTTTAAATTAAAGGTGCTTATTGATTTTTTCGTTTTATTTTCATTCTTGTTAGCCGTGACTTGTTTTAAAACCTTCCGAAATAAACGATTTAGGTTTACTTCACAATCCAATTTAGGGACACGTCAACAAAAAGGAAATGTGAAGCAGCATACGCTTCCGGGCGAGTCGCTGTTCAGTTGACTGGTAGACGAACTCTCTTTTACAATTTGGTTGGGCTGGTCAAACGGCGCACGAGACAAGAGACCGTCGGATGGATCTCCAAAGGGAAAATCGCTTCTAGTGCCTCGGCTGGAAAGCCCGATAAACCCGAATAGAAACTCCTCTGGCATGTTGCATTCATAATAGGCATCGTGATTAAGGGTTATTTTAATATTTAATAGGTGGCACCCTTTTTTTCTAATTTCTGTTTGAGTTGTGACCATTTATTATCGCTAAACCATTGGTTACTATGATAATGCTGCTTTGCAGTTCTGTGACAGCCCTTTTCGTCTCATTGGGAACGAAGGGAATGATCGTGAGTCTTAATCTTCTTAGATACTTCGCAACCGATACAGACTGAAAGACGTATTCTGGTTAGCGTCATAATGCCTTGGGAATCATCATGGAAAGTAAAGTTTTAAGGGCCAACGAGCACGGCAACGGAATTGTTAGATTAGGTATTTGCGGGGAAGTTAAGAGTTCTGTTGACTTCAGCTCAAACAAGTTTCCAACAGGCAGTCTGGCAGTTGAAGAGAGTCACATCAAAACCAGTTCATGGGCTCAGAGACAGGATTGGCAGAATACAGATTTTTATGCAAACTCTGCATCAGATGACATGATAATTCTTCAACACGGGAATGGTTCTGGGAACGATTCAAGCAGTAGCACTGTCTTGACTGGGAGCTCAAAAATTGATTCGATTGTAGATAATTCAAAAGATACCGGGAAGGCAGTCTTAGTTTCTACTGAAGCTAGTGGATCAGGATTTGCTCATGTTCTGACTGATGAATCGTTATGTCATTCCTTCACGGAATCAAATCTGGAATTATCTGCCATGGAAAACCAGCGTCCGTCATGCTCAAGCTTTTCTTCCTCTCAAGGTTTGTAATCTCCGCCTTCGGAAATTTTCATGGTCACTGCTTTTACTGGCATTTGAATTTGTATAGAAAAAGATACTCAGTGATATATGGAGTATAAGTGACATAATTACGCTGTTGACTGAAAGAGATATATTCTTTATACATGTAGAGATTAAGTTTTAATATTACTTCCAAACAAGAAATTCTAAATGTAGGCGTCGGATGACATGGATCACTTCTAGAAAACTGCCTTGTGCTGCACAGCCAATTTTCTATCCTGTACTGGTAACGGTTATCACTAAACATCTCTTTTCAACTGGGAAATACAGCAATACTTATTTGCAGGGAATAAGAATCAGTACGATCCCGTTTGTAGCTCATGTGTCCGAGAGAACTTTGTCTCTATTTTCTATTAACCCTGGACTTGTCAAAATTTGGATTAGTCTATCTTTCACAAAGTCATGTGTCCAAAAATTGAAAGAACGCTAGTTTTCATCTTGGAACTTATATTGTTCTTTTGGCATCTTTCGAAAGGAAGCAAATAGTGCAAGTAATATTGCATTGGTGTCTTGCTTATTTCCATCATGAAGTTACATATGCCGTGTATGCATATTTGCGATTAATATTGCATTGGTGTCATGCTTATTTCCATCATGAAGTTACATATGCCGTGTATGCATATGTGCTGGGGCAGGCATTCGAGAGATTTGAAATCATCAGAGATCATGCTCAGGATCTATGCACATGAACGTTGTGTAAAAGGAATGCATGCAAGTATCTGTCAAAGGCTAATGTCCCCTTTTTGGGAACCAATTTACAAGTCTACCTGTACAATGAAAACTGAGATTTGGCAGTAGATGTGCCCATAATTCGTGGTTCAGTTAAGTTATGTACAAGCAAATTACAAATTCAGAGACTGTTCAGTGGTAGAAATGCAATAGATATGGACTGAATGCATTAAGCTTTTCTTGTAAGCCCTGAAGGTGATTCTTATTGTTAATTCCGTATTTATACAAAGATTACTATTGACATTTTTAGTTCATCTTTAAAATTTGGAAGATATGATATTTAGTCCTTAGATATATCATATTTGGTTGCATATTGTAGTGCCTGCAAGGTCATTGTTTTACAAAGAAATGAGATAAATCAAACATAGAGTGCTTTCCCAGATATCGGGGCACCGTACAGTTATCACTTTTGAAAAGAAATTTCAACTATGAAAGCATGTACATCCTGGCAATTTAGGAGTGTTGCTGGGAGTCCCCTATAATAAACGGACAACTTGATCCATGCTGCTCTTCTCTCAGATCTGTCATCAGCAATTAAAATTCATTTATTGTCCTTTCAAGTTCATAGATACTTGTGACGGTTCTTTCATGCAACTAGAGAAGCGTTTAAACAGACTTTTCCTTCGTAACAAACACATGTTTATAACATCGCTCATATCAATGTGTCATGAAGTGAGGCTGGAAGGCATTTAGCATGCTGCAGTCTGTTTTGAACTGAAAAAGGTGGTATGTGTCAAGTACACACTCGGATGAAGCTACTATCTATTGACATATTGGAGATTATTGTCTGCTTTTATTTCGGAAGTCATCTACAGAGTCTTGCATATTGAAGATGTCATTGCCTTTTATTGTTTCCACCCATTCAGGGAAAACAGAAAAAAATGAATCAAAGAAAAATTTACCAACATTGACTACTTTGAAGCTGCTAGACAGGCTTACTTTCCCCGAATGTGAATGGATACAGGGTATCTACTCTCCAGATTCTTCTCAAGAGGGCTTACAGGAGAGACAGTGAAAGTCCAGCTTTGTTTGTTCTGGTTGCAAGATTGACAGGTTTTATCTTTGTTGATACTTGATGGCCCCAAAAGGGTCCATCATATATCCATTTTGACATTAAGTTTGTTTGCCTTCAGGTTCCTTGAGAATCGTTTTAAGCATGTAAAAGAGGTTTTCAGAGGCAAAGAGCACTTTGAGCTACATCAACATATTTGGATGGTGAAACCACACTTTAGGCGAGATAGAAAATCATGAGAAGCTGCCTTCAGATTTGCATAGTGAAGGCAGATTCTTACATTCGCCTTCATCTTTGCATTCATGTTTATATCCTGCCTTCACCGTCATCTTTGCCTTCATGTGTATTTCCTGCCTCTGCCTTCACATCTTGCCTTCCCCTTCAAGGAAAGATAGCCAAGAATGAGTGTATGTATGATTTAATTATCTTAGTCACATCCCGATTAGTTGGTGTAATTTAGTAAAGGGCATGTGCTCAGGCCCAAAGGTTATCAAGAACAATCATGCTTCATGACCATTCACATATTTCTGTATATATACTCTTTGCCTTTCACCTTGGAAGGCAGAGGAGGGAAAATAATCAATTGAGTTATTGGCTTATGTCTATTTTCTCCTTGTTTGTGTTTTTTTTGGTGTAATAAGTCCATCAAATTGATTATCATTTGGACAAGCCCCCATATTGACACAGGACACCCCCCCCTATCCATTATGTTGTTTCCTTTATTTCCGCAGTTGATATGA
>APFE030230312.1:0-20709 GCA_000404065.3 Pinus taeda
AATTGTTTCTCCTCCAATAGTTGTAGCACCCTGTCAACATGTTCAACATGATCCTTCCAAGACTTGCTATAGATTAGTATATCATCAAAAAATACAAACACAAATTTTCTAAGGAATGGTTTGAGAATGGAATTCATCAAACCTTGAAATGTTGAAGGTGCATTGGTAAGGCCAAAAGGCATGACCAAAAAGTCATAATGACCCTCATGATTTCTAAATGTTGTTTTCTGAATGTCTTCAGTCTTCATTCTGATTTGATGATATCCTGAATGAAGATCCAACTTGGTGAAGTAAATTGATCCATGCATCTCATCCTGTAATTCATCAATGACAAGAATGGGAAACTTATCTTTAATAGTGAGCTCTTTGAGCTCCCTATAATCCGGACACATGCGCCATGATCCGTCCTTCTTGTGTACCGATACTACTGGAGCAGAGAAAGAACTTTGACTCGGTTGAATTATACCAGCCTCTAGCATTTCTACAACCATACGTTCAATTTCACTCTTTTGGGCATAGGGATATCTGTATGGCCTGACGTTTGGAGGAACACTTCCTGGAATCAGATGAATAGCATGATCATGATCATGAATAGGTGGGAGACCTTTGGGAGTCTCAAATACCTTGGAATGATTGTCCAAGACTTTTTGGAGATCTGGAGGAATAGATGATTCCAATGTGGAAACATCTAGCGAACATAATTGTGCAATTACACCTCTTTGTTCCTTTTTTAGAAGCTTTGTCATACCATTAGAGCTGATTATCTTTCCTGGTTTCCCTGCAATACCCCTTAATACAACTTCGTTTCCTTCCATAGAAAATTTCATAAAAGTTCTTGAAAATTAAAAGCTATTGTACCCAAGGATTGTAGCCATTGGACTCCTAGTACAACACCAGCACCTCCCATTGGAATGGAAAGCATTGGGCTAGTCAATACATATTCTCCCATGGATAGCTTGATATTATGGCACTTTCCAGAGCAATTATTGTTCCTCCATTTGCAACCATCACTTGACACTCTGGTGCTGGATATAGGAAGCAATTCAATTCTTTTGCTACCTGTACAATGGAATAAAACTTGTGGTACTTCCTGAATCAGATCAACACTATACCTTTTTCTTCTTGATTTGTCCTTCTATCTTGATGGTTTGAGTAGTGGTAATTCCCGCCAATGCATTACAAGATATCATCGGATTCATTTGTTCTTCATCTAGGCTTTGTTCCTAGAGTATATAATCTTCTTTTGACTTTTCTTGCTCCTTTTCTTCTTCCTCTACACAATCTATGTAGAATAATTTCTTCTCAGCACACTTATGACCTTTAGTGCATTTACTATCACAACTGTAACAAAGCCCTTTCGCTCTTTTTTCTTCCAATTGTTGTGGTGTCAACCTTATAGGTTGTGGAAGACTAGGGACAACACTTCCATCTTTATAGTTGTGAGTGGTATGTTTCTTGGTTGCCATAATTTTGCTTTCCATTTTTCTTGCTAACCTGAATGCTTCTCTAATGAATCAGGTTCCCAAAGGCGAACATCATGTTGGATATTATCCTTTAAATTCCCTATGAACACATCAATCCTATGCTCCTCTGGAATATTTTTTACCCTTATCTTCAATTTTTTGGAACTCCTCAATGTGCTCCATTATTGAACCCTTTTGTTTGAGACTTATCAATTAGCTAAAAAAAGTGTTGCTTTTTGTATCCTCATAATGTGCTGTCAATTCTTCCGTAAAAATTGCCCAAAGTGATAATTTGTTTATGAGAGCAAAGCCATTGATACCATACAAACTGATTTGGTTCCAAATATAAAGTTTCAATACGTACCTTTTGTGTGTTTTGCACATTATTGAGATCAAAAAATTGTTCCATCTGTAATATCCATCTTGCTGGACCTTGCCATCAAACTTACTCATATCAATTTTTGGAATAGGGTGGGTCTTCGATCCCACATTAGAGTCTATGAAATCATGATTAACATTTCTTTTGTTCGCATCATGAGTTTCCTTTACTACCTTTTCACGATTAGTAAGTATTTCTTGTAGAAAATTAGTCAAATATGTCTTCAAATCTGCCATGTCTATCTACAAATCTATCTTCAAATCTGCCATGTCTCTCTTCAAATTTGTCTTCAAATCTATCTTCAAATCATCCATCTTAGCTTCCACGCCATTTATCTTAGATTCCACGTCATTTATCTTAGCTTCTGTTAGCTTTTGTGAGAGTGACATTTGTTGCAATTGTTCTTGTAATTTTGATATATCATGTAGCATTTCTTCCTCTTCTTCACGATTCATGCTAGAGCTTTCAGGTTGCTTACTAGGTGTTTGGATTTTCTTTCCTTGGGGCATCAATTACTGATAATAATGCTCTACTATGCCCTTTGAATTCCTTCAAAATAAATTTTCAAACCAATCTTAAGAAAAAATTTAAAAGAATCTACACACCTTTTTTCACTATGTAGGAGCTCGATATTGCCTCTAATGTATCTCTGTACTTTCGGATCATCCAATTCTGAAATTGTGACCTATAGTAGCCCTCTGTGTCCTCTTTCTAATGCCACCAGTCTGATCCAAATTGGATTCTCTAAGGAAGTATTATGTGAAATCTTCCATAATGACCTGATTATAGACTAGTTCAGTAGAGTGAACTTGTACGACGTGCCACGAGTCACTGTTTTGGCCTTTGGCTCTAAAAAATATATACAAGAAACTACAATCTGTCCTGTTTCTGTACCTTCTTACGAAATTTCACTCCAATGCTCAAAGAGAAAATTATGACGATTTTCCCCAGGTCACCTGTTTGGAATGTAATTCAGGAGTCTGCAAAAAGACCAACTTCCTTAGATCATATATTCGCAAATATAGCGCGAAAATCTCTGAAATTCGGACCCAAGGTTCAGCGCGATTGCTTCTAAAATGGGTTTTTTTTTAGCTTCTGAAACGTTGCAGAAAAAACGTTATAGAGAAAATTCCATGATGACTTATTTGGAGCAGCGAAACCCTAAAATCCAAAGCTCTGATACCAAATGTTATGAAACCAGCTCAAGAAAAGATAAACAAGATAGATCAACGCCTTAGAATTCAGCCTCTTTGAGGGGGAAAACTCCTTTAAATTATATAAATGAACAATTCTTGGATGATTCAAATGACAAAACCTCATTTCTATATATAGGAGTCTAAGGAGTCACAATATAGCCCAGCCGACCTAACAATAATAATATAAAGCCACAAAAATAACAATACAGGGATTCTATGGGGCACAGTAATAACCATATGGGGACAATAGGGGCACAACAATATTAATAAGGGGTACAACTACAATAGTAATGGGGTAGTCACTAGTATTATAGGGACCCAACATATAATGACGTAGTTTCTTGACAGAGAATACAACAACTAGGCCCACCTTTTCTTCATGAGGATATGACATAGTGGGACCATTAAGGTTCTTACTGACATAATAGATAACATATTCATTTCTAGTGCCATCTACTTGAATTAAGACCCAACAACCAAATAGTGGAAGCTGAGATATGCAAGATGAAATCCCTCTCAAAGTTAGGTGGGCTAATCAAGGGAGCATAAGTGAGAGCACGTTTGAGGGCATCAAAAGACTGTTGAGCTTGATCATCCCCAACGAATGGAATGTTAGATCAAAGGAGTCTAAGAAACCCATGAGAAGTGGTGGCATATTCAGGAATGAATCGACGAAGAAAGCTGGCTTTACCTTGGAGGCTTTGTAACTAGAAAAGGGTGTGAGGAGGAGGAAGTTCAAGAATGGCTTAAAATTTGAGAGGGTCAAGAGTGATACCATCTTTGGACATAATGAAGCCCAAAAGGCAGCCAGTAGGGATGCAAAAGACACACTTAAGGGGATTGAGGCAAATGTTGTACTTGCGACATCAAAAGAATATGGTATGCAAATCATTAGGTGTTGTAACTAGAGTTTGGAATGAGTAGTGAGATCGTCGAGATACACAAGGATAATGTGAGCCAAGTCATGAAAGTAATAGGACATGGCATGATGAAAATTGGCCCCAACATTCTTTAAACCGAAAGGCATGAACCTATAAGCAAAGGCCCCCCCCCGGGACTAGAAAATGCGGTTTCAAGTTGATCAACAAAGTGGATACGAATCTGATTGTACCCCGAGAATCCATCCATAAAGAAAAGACCTCAAGGCCTGCACACTCATCAATGATTTGGTCTATGAAAGGTGTGTGGAAATTGTCCTTGGGACAAGCTTTTTTGAGAAGAACTTTCGTATAGACATGAATGGTGCCTTATTTCCTTAGAACGGGAACCAGATTGGACACCCATGTGGTGTATTCAACTGGATAAATGAAACCAACCTGCTTGATCTTATTGATTTAAGCTTAAATAGCATCATGTTTGGAAGGGTGAATGGGCCTTTGTTTCTGGTAGACGGGAATGACACCAGGCCATGTTTCGATATGATGTTCAATAATGGTGGGATCAAGTACAAGAATTTCATAATAGGACCAGATGAAAACATCATGAAACTCTTTGAATAAATAGGTGTAAGGCTTCAATTTCTTTTAGCGTGCATTGTGCCCCTAAGGTGATATTTTCTTCAATCCCTGGTTTATTTGAAATGTTAATTTTGATGGTAGGGGAGATGTTAGCCATATTTCCTTCTTCAAAAACATCTGGTGCAAGAATGGAGGTTTTGAACCAATTGACCTCACCATGGATGAAGTCTTTGGAATCCACAACATATTGGTCATGTGTTTGTTGTGGAAGGAAGTATGCAGGATGGTGCATATCATCCCAAGGATAATTAGAGGTGGCCATGGCTTTCGTGATGTCTTCATTAGAATGAAATATGGAAGGGTAGGAGGAAGAGGGACCACATGATGAAGAGGAACTACTTGATGCATCTTCATGAGAGACAAGGTTCACATGCACATCTCGAGGGATGACTAGTAGATGTGACATGTACCGGTGTTGAGACTGAAGTGTCTTCCAAAGTAGGTTCAAAAGAACAATAGGAAACTCCTAAATAGTTTGAATTAATCGATCCCATGGATGAAGACAGGTAGAGAATAGGTGTGAAACAATCCGTCATCTCGATATTAGGAGGGGGAATCACGATGGCGGGTTGAGATACCTCATGTTCTGGAAAAGCAGTGAGGCCAAAACTCGTACCTGGAGGGGAAGTGGAATCACTACGAGCTACATCTAACTCACGATGAACTTGAAGTGTATCATAAAAATATTTGAGACATGGATAGTGATGGGAGTAATGTACATATTTATCACACAAAACACAAGGGCGATTTGTGTGTAGGGTTTTGTTTTTCTTGGCATACTCAGGTAAGGTGACATGGACCTCAAGAATATTAGGGTTAGGAAAAGTAATAGAGATGACATTATTAATATGGGGGAGTTTAGGATAATTAATGGTGGCATTCCCAACAACATCACACAAAGAGCATGAAGGAGCAAACTTTGGAGGTTTATGAGGAGCAAGAGTTGTTTAGGGAGCCTTGTCTTTATTTCCCTTTTGCTAGGATTTTCCCCCCTCACCAGATGCTTTTAGAACAAGAGTTGATTCTTTCGGAGGTTGTTGTGGAATTGAAGTAAAGGAAGGGGAGGGGAAAATGGGTTGAACTAGAGTCAAAGTTGTATATGGTTTGAGTTGGTTGGGAGGAGTGTTTGTGGGAGGATCAATGTACTAGACTGGGATCCCCAAGGTGATGTTAGGAATACTTAATGTAGCCATTACAGGGGTAGAAAATAATCCTGGGGTTGGGAATAAGAAATATATCTAACCAGAGGGGTAATGATCTAGAGGAACTTCTCCTAGATGAGAGAGACTTGGGGAATGGTTATGGGTGGAGAAGGACCGGGAGAGATATCAGTAGGAGGAAACTAGGCTAGAGGAATTGTTCCTATAGGGCGAGTTAAGTCTTGAACAGAGGTTACAGAGGAGTTGGCTACTGAGAAAGCGTACTAGACTACTTGGATGAAACCCATGATGCTTGAAGCATGCAAACATTGGAAGAGCTAGGCTCAGAAGGAGTAGGCGGTGGGCCATAGTAAGCCCCAATTAGCGTGGAATATTTATCGACTCCAAGGGAAACATCGGTAAAGGAGGAAGTTGTTTGATTACTAGTGATGAGATAGTGGTCTGAGGGGAGGTCTAAGACTTGGGGTCATAGTAAGTCATCTTATCGATAGTGATGATATTTTTGTTATGAGGAAAGCACATATTGCAAAAGATATCAGATGCAACATCGGACATGTCATGTGTGTAACTACGACCCAACAAGATGTTATAATCTAAAGGGGCATCAATGACACCGATATCAATCAAAACCGTCTTTCTAGCAATAGTAATGGGGAAGTTGCGATATAAATCGAGGGGCTGCGAGGGGTGAGCACCCCAAGCACGAATAGTGATGGTGGATGGTGAAAAGTTAGAGAATCCAAGTTGCTTCAAAACACTAGTGACCATCACATAGGTGGAGGCGTATTCGTTTATAATACACCGCTGGACAGTGGTGTTTTTTATGGAGAAAGGTATTTGAAAGGAAACAGAAGAAGGAAGGGGGGGGGGGGTGTTCACTTTATCAACATCAAAGACAATCATTCAATACTTAGAGGGATCCACAACGCCCAAATTAGATAGTATATATTTCCATTGGTATGGGCACGTCTGGAGGATTTCCAACGTTGACATGGCAACAAGTGACTATGCCAAGTCATCTACTATGCTATTGGAATGAGAGGATTTAGACGAAGTAGAATTTTGACGTAATGGACCTTTGGGGATCTTGGGGGGACCTCTACCTTAGGCTGAGGGATCTGTAAGGTACGATTTGGTGATGATAGAGGCTTAGTGGAAACTTTGGGCTGGGAATCAGTCGTTGACTTCGCAGGAGGTTTTTCATATTGGCATGACCATGTCTGGAGGTTGACTTTTTTAGTGTTTACTTCTTTAGAATTCATCATGAGTATCTAGTACTTATTCTATTCATATTATGAAGGTTGGGGGTTGCATTACATTGTGTGGGTTGGGCATCCACATATCCTTGATGAGGAAAAGGATTCGTAAGCACTACTGGTTGCGATGAAGTAGGAGGGGGAGGAGGAGGAGGATCGTTGGGATGATGTCATCGAGAAACAACTACTTGAGCTTCCAATACTTGACTCATCTAAGGTAAAATGGGACTTTCATGAGTATAATGTCAAAAAACACCACAAAAAGTATAAGTTTATTGGTTCTAAGAGACTTGTTTTGCTTGGGCTATCTACCTTGTTGTTGGGTTACAGGATTAGGTTGGTCACCCTTAGGGGCATTAGGTTATCAACCTTGATTGCCTTGGTTACCTTGAGGTTCCTAGTTCTATTTACCCTTCCCCTTGTTCCTTCTCTTGGGGTTAGGGGGATTGGTAGTACCCTTTTGAGCATACACTTTATTCTGTGGAGGTGGTTGCTGTTGTGGCAGAGGGGGGGGGGAGGCATGGGAAGTTGAGGTGTTGGTGTTGGTGGGGCTGGAGCATTAGGTGGTGCATAAGGATAATAATGATTCACAACAATAATGGGCTAACCAGGTTGAGAAACAACTGGCCCTGGCATCGACCGATGTGGATGGGGATATGCGTATGTCGTGATTATACCTTGGTAATAGTTGATACATGAAGGATCTGTATGGAGATAAGTGTAACCAGAATTGGTCTCCCCTTGGGGTTGACCATAAATAATAAGAGGTTGAGGATACAGTGATTGTTGAGGGTGGGAAAGAGATCCAACGATACCTTCAGTGGCATGAGATTCACCTGATGCATTAACAGCATTGGGCCAAGGCAGATAGGGGAGGACAATATACACATAACATGACTAGGCATAGATCAGGTTATATTTTAAGGCTATCTGGGCCTCGGTCTAGGGGAAGTGAGAGGTGACATCTTTACCTATGGGGGCCAAAATCATTCTTAGGAAATAATCCATACATACATAGCCTCTAAACTCAAGGGATCTACACATGCTCCTCCTTCTACACCATTCTTGAACATGGTTAGAAAGACAAGTGGTAGAAGTTTGATGAAAGGAGGTCAAGAGTTCGGTACACATGACATATCGGAAAGGTAAATAGAAATATGAAAGAAATTATTTGGCAAGAGTTGCAAAGGTGGAATGAGAGGCATGTGGTTGGTCCACATACCATTTGACAACAACTCTAGTTAGGGTGTGTTGGAAGAGATGAAGATGAATGGATTATTCAGTAATGGAATTTGATGAACACCACATGTGAAAAGAACGAACATGAATTGTGGGGTCTTCTCCAGGATTACCTTCGAATTTGGGAATTTAGGAAGGAAGATTGGTAGGCATAGGAGACCAACTTGGGTTATGGAGAAAAGGATCATTGATGAGTTGGCTGAAATCAGGGAGGATCAGACCAACCATATAAGGAAGCAAGGGAGGATTAGTGGCCATATCGGTAGAGGTTCCGCCAGCAGGGTTACCTTGATTAGGATCTTGGTTACCCCCTTGGTTTCCACCACCCACATTGGTGCCTTACATGGTGGTGGTGCTGGGATGGGAAGATGTAGAATCAAAGGAAGAATTGGAAGAATAATAAGAACTAGAGTCAGTATGGGGACTTGATGGAGGACTAGGAGATGGGTTCGAACTCGACAAGAGGGAGTAAGATGTCCTAAAGGAAACTGGGGGCGAAGGCCATGAATTCTATGCGACAAGTACCTAAGGGGCGTAATCATTTCAAGACAAAGATGACTCAATAGACTAAAGGGTGATGATAGGAGAAAAGAGTAACAAACAACAAGAAAACACCTAGTGTAGTGGTGCTAAGTGTAAACTAACTATAATAATATGCTACTCTAATTGAAGCAAACATATCCTATCAAAGAAAAAGCTGCCTCGAGCCTAAAGGTGATCTAAATCCTTAAGTAAGTCCTAGATCTACTATTTCAGATGGCCTTCCAAGAGACTTCTTACTTGAAAAAAATTGATCGCCGCAAGCAGAGTTGTCTAAAGAAAAGTGGGGTAGAGGACCAACTTCTTGCCCACAACCAGTTTTATAGGGTGTTTTCCTAATATTGGCCACTAAGGATACCCTCATCCCATGAGGGTGATCGAGTCTTGAACTTATTGGTGATTAACCACAACATGAAATTCAATACCACTAGTTGGGTAGCCTTGAGGAGAACCACTCACACCGTGATCTAGCCTAACCTCCTCTGAATTGGGTTTTTGGATGCACTTTGTCTTTGGACCGTGGGATGGTGAAGGATTTTAAGCTCCCTAACATGTTAACTTTCTATATATCAATGTAAGCAATCAATGGGTATTATTGGAAGCCTATCCCACTGATCCTACACCTAACTACAAATATTATTTTGGCCTTGGTGCCCAAGTAGGCTTAATCTATGTGAGTTGAATTGTTAAGGTGTAGTGTTTCAAGTATTGGCTTGGCGGTGTTAACCAAACTCACGTCACTTAGGGTGTGTGTGTGTGTGATAAATGTGTCAACTGGATGAGTTGATTAAGCATTTTTTGATGATGCCAAGTGATGCTGAAAATAAAATAGTGAAATTGTAAATAATGTTGAAAATGGACAGTGAAATAAACAACAAATTCAAGCACACAAACCCCCACCCAAGAAGGAAATCAAGAAACAAGGAAAGATATGGAAAATAAGCAACTCAAAGACACAAAAAATGGCCAAAATATTTAATTTCTAAGGGACTGGGATCTAAAGGCAACAATCTGCTGAAAATGGTGTAGAAAACCAACAATCAACACGGGTGAAAAGGTTGGAAAATGGCAGTGAATAGGCTATAAAAATAAGGATGCACAAGGGGATCCTATAGAGGCAAGCCCACACTAGATTCTAAAGGGAATAAAGTATTGGAAAAAGATTTATAAAGGGACTATAAAAACTTTCCAAAAGGGATGAAAAAAGTGGCTGAAACTACTGCGTAATAAACTCTTCAACTCAGTCATTCTCTTCCTAAATGGTGGAGGTGTACTTTAAACCTTGGGGGATTTTTCCTTCCTTAATGAGAAAATAATAAGTGGATTTAGGACTAGAGGCAGCTCATGAAATAACAAGAATCCTTCCTAGCACACACGTCACAGTCTCGAAAAAAGTGGAAAAATCTGAAGAAAAAAAATCTGAAAAATTGTAGAGTGCGGAAACAACCTGAAAAGTGCGTTGGGCACATATTTTGGGTAGAAAAGTGTGTTGGGCGCAGTTAATGGGCCAGAAAGTGCACTCTATTCCTGCTTCTCTCACTTGATAAATAAAACCCAGATTGTTTCATCTCATGCTCAGTTGGTACCTATGTCCTACAGAAAGATGAAAAACCCCAACAGAATCGAAAGCTTTTCTAGAAAATAGACTAGATCTAAAATAAAAATTGAGAGGGCTAAAAATGGTTGGAAAATACTGTATAAAGAGACTATAAAAACTTTCCAAAAGGGATGAAAAAAGTGGCTGAAACTACTGTACAACAGACTCTTCAACTCTGTCATTCTCTTCCTAAATGGTGGAGGTGTACTCTAAACCCTGGGGGGTTTTTCCTTCCTCAATGAGAAACTAATAAGTGGATCTAGGCCTATAGGTGGCCCATGAAATAACAAGAATTCTTCCCGGCACACTCGTCACACTCTCGAAAAATATGAAGAAAAAAATCGGTAGAATTTTTTTTTGAAAAATTGCAGAGTGCGGAAACCAACCTGAAAAGTGCGTTGGGCACATATTTTGGGTAGAAAAGTCTGTTGGGCACAGTTAATGGGCCAAAAAGTGCACTCTATTCCTGATTCTCTCTCTTGATAGATAGGACCCAAATTGTTTAATCTCATGCTCAGTTGGTACCTATGTCCTGCAAAAAGATGTGAAACCCTAACATAAGCAGAAAATTTTCTAGAAAATAGACTAGATCTAAAATAGAAATTGAGAGGGCTAAAATAGTTGGAAAAAAATTGAAGATAGCTGAAACAACAGTCACTAAAGTTCTAAATTACTACACCATTGGAGTTGCCATTTGTTAGTATGGAAATTCTTAGCAAGTGTACCAAAAATGCTTCACTTAAGTCACTGATGACAAGTGATCCTAACAACAAAATATGGTTGTTTACGCTTCAAATCTGCAATAGAAAAAAGAAGAAAAACCATGCAACAAAAGATCATATGCAACCAAAAAATATAACAACAAAGACAAAAGTGTAGTAACCCAATGAATCATATGAATAAATAAATTTGTTAATAGAAATGATACACTTGGGGAGGAGAATTTATAAACTTAGGTCTATAGATCCCCCTTTATGGGATGGGTCCTTTTGATGTCCTTGTGCTTCAACAATATGTTTCTCTTTCTCAACTTGCAATGTGCAAAAAACAAACAAAAATAGCTTGAACTCAAGTGGGAGCTCAAATGTGATAAGACTATAGTGGTGATGATGAGAATGATCAAAATGAAGAATGAATGGAAAACTCTCTTATTTATAACAAAGTGTTGAGCTAAATTAGGAATTGGAAAATAATAAAATATTATTGACCAAATCAAAATCAAGTTGTTGAGAATACTTTATTATATTTTTTGGAGAGGGAAAAGATATTCAAAATGGTCAGATATCTTTATTTAGAAATTGGTTGCAATAATTAACAAATAAAAATAATTTATTAATTACTTTATGAGAATTAAGAAAGAAATAATTATTAAATAATGGTTTAATAATTATCTCATAAAGTAAATATGGAATTAATAGGGAATAATAAATAAATAGTGATTTATTTAGATATTTGTTATGAACATAAATGCTGTAAAAATAAATAAAAATAGATAATAAACAATAATAATAATAATAGTAGTAATAATAATAATAATAATAATAATAATAATAAATAATAAGTAAATTAACTAAGCCCCAAGGGTTAGCTTAGTTGGTCAAAAACTATGCCTCGCCATCGGGAGGTCACAGGGTCGATTCTGCCTGAAGCCCTTGGGGTTAGGTCTTGCCAGTAGGCCGAGGGGCGATTAGCCCAGATTTTTCCGTGGATGTAGCGACCACTCATTGACCAGGGTGTTCGTGAACCACACTAAAAAAAAAAGAGTAAATTAACTAATGGTTAGTTAGTTAATAATGAAAAGGCATGTCTTAGAGACATGTCTGCTCGTGAAAGGGTACTTACCTGGCTATATATACAGGACCCTCATTCTCATTTGTACTCATCCTATATCAATTCTTTTATACAATATACAATTTACAATTACAATCCTATGATTGATGTCTTTATCTTTGAAGTATTTTAAATATTTCCGCTGTGTATACGACTTTTCATCGTTACATTGGTATCAGAGCTACGTCTGATCCAACCTTTGGCCATTAATCCTTCATTAATCTTGTTTTCATCATAATTGAAGCATTTCACTACACAAAGTTGGAGTTTCTCTGTTTCGTCATTCATGGCTTTGGCCATTAAACAGAAAGAAGAAGAAGAAAAAAATAAGATAGTTAAAGAATAAGAGAAAAATAAAAAAAAAATACATATAAAGATTAAATTAAAAAAAAAAAGTTCGATGTAAATTTTGAAGGAGAACATTCATATATATAAAAATGTTCTACATTATTGATAAAAAGTGCATGATAAAGTTAAGAAGGAATCTTTCCAAATATCTTTAAAACTATACGTAAGAGAAGGAAGAGTATATAATATTATGTTGATTCTTCATTAAGTGGTTTACAAGCTCGTGGTTTTAGCAACCCATGGTATTTTCAAGGTAAAATAAAAACAAAAGGAATACAAAAACTCTATATGTGAATGATAAGTTTTACTTTTTATGTAGAGAAAAGTAACTAAGTCAAAGGCACATAAGTGGACATATATTTTATATTATACCCCAAAGAAGTGAATATCCACATTTCGCTAGGGTTGTAATTTTTCAAAAAGAAAAAGTAAAGATTATAAATAAAAGATATGTAAAGAGAAGTTTTCTATTATAAAGGGGTATTTCAAGTCATAAAATTACTGGAAATATATATAAGTACAAAGCGGGTATTATTATAGAAGGTTGCTTAAAAGATTCATATATTAAAGTATATAAAGAGTTTAATCTAGAACAATAAAGAGACACAAGGATATTAAGTTATAACAAAGGAAGAGTGCTTTTTAAAAACATTATAATAAATATAAGGTGCAATTTATTTAAATAATGGAGCTATATTAACTTATTTCAAAGTGGGAAAAAATATATATAATTGAGGAAAATAAAAGTAAAAGGGGTTATTATTAAACCCTAAGCTCTTCGACGAACACAAAAGAAGTCCATTTTTGAAGAACATATCAGTGTCGTTGACGAAAATTATCAAAAAACAGATGGGATCAATCATTGAAAAACAAATGATGGAGCTCAATTCTAAAATGATGAAGGTAGAAAGGCTTTCCTATAATGGTATTTCAATTACAGATCAAAGAGTAACTACATTAAAATGAAGTATCCAAGGAAGAGAAGTTAATGTCACCATCAACCCAAGCAATGATAAAATTTATATCAACATCAACTTGGAAAATCAACTATTAATTCCAGAGCTAAGCATTGGTGTAAAGAAAATTATTTTTGACCAAAAAGAGTATAAAATTAGTGATCTACAAGTGACAATAGGTCATTATGAGTACATATCTCAATTTCATGTTGTAAGGACGGATAAAAACACTAACATCCTACTCGGTCAACCCTAGTTTAAGGATTTGGGTACATTCATGTTAAACATAGAGAAACAAGTTTTGACGTTTCGAGACATAACAAGTAAATCAAAATCAATAAAATCTTCATTAGAAGACCTTAAGGATATCTTAGATTTGATGTTTCAAGATAACAAAAAAACTATATCAAAGAAGAAAGAAGAGTTTGAAGAAGTCATCTGTAGCAAAGACAAATAAATTTCGCACCACAGAGATCACCAAGAAAAGCTACTCGAACAAGTCAAGAAAAATAAAGCATCAAAGAAGGAACTCAAGGAGCGTTTATTAGAACAAGAAGAAGAAATTTTACGTTTAAAGATCCTTAACCAAACATTAGTAGAACAAATCAAGTGTTTAAAAGATGAGAGGCGTGAAGGCCAAATAAATTTGACTCAAAGAATGATGAATGCTTATGTCTCAAAAATCATAATCAAAATCTACTCAAACAGATTAAAAAACTTAAGGATGAAAAGAAGTCATTGATGAATAGGTTCAAAGAACTTGTCACAAAGAAAGCATCAAAATATCCAGATGTCAAAGCCCAAACTGAAGAAACAAAGATTAAGACCACTAATCTCGCAGTTCAGGCAATTCTAAACCCTATTGAAGTAAAAATGTACTTAGAGGTTATCGTTCAAATAGAGGAAACCCCAAATAAAGATTCAGTAGTTAAGTCAACAACAACAATGCCTAATGAAAATCAGGAAATTGTCATAAAAACGTTAAAGGAATTTCAAATAAGAAAAACTCCTTATCTACATCTGGATCACAAGAGTAGACACCTTAATCAATCTACAAATATGTATCACTCAGAACATAAAAAACAAACTTATGTTATGAAGAATAATGAAGTGAGATCAATTCAGTCTACTGATAAACATTCATTACAAAGTTATAGTGATCATAAGATTCTACAAAAGGTTAATCTAGGATGGTCTGATCCATTCTCAGTACGACAATTTTATATATCACTCCAAGGATCATATCAAATTGTATCGACAAAGATGACTGTTCTGAGATGAGAAGGCATTCGTAGCAGAAAAAGAGATCAAGCTGAAGACATTCATAGCAGAAAAAAGATCAAGCCCTTTCATTCATGTTAAACATAGAGAAACAAGTCTTGATATTTCAAAGCTTTTCCTTGAGTGCCAATTTCCTGTGGTCACTACTATTCTAGAACAAATTTGTCAGTGCTTGCCACATTGCATACAAAATCTCTTTCCCATGGATATTAAAGGAAATATGGTCTCGTACTCACTCAAATATGATCCTCCTCGCCTTAGCAACAAACTTCTTCCATTCTACCGAATCCTTAGCATTAGTTGATGTTAGTTTCGGAAGATGATTATCAAAGAATTCCTTCTTGAACCCATTATCCACCAATACTACCTCCATGTGGTCTTTCCATGCAACATTATTCAAGCTTCCCTCAAGGGAATACTCGAGCCTTAGTCAATTGAAATCCATCTTCTCAATCTTGAAGAAAACCTGTAACCTTGACCTGCAAATTCAAACCTCCTACAATGACAACTTCGAAATCTATGCTCTATAGTGGTTCTAGCTCTAACACCATGTAGAAATTAATGTGTATATTCAATAATACTCATGAAATTTTCTAAATCACAAGAGTTGAAGCTACTCTATTGATATGCGGAAGTTACTTCACCATCTAAAACAAGAATCATAGGGATGCAAAAGGAAACATCATACATGAACACAGATTTATCTAGGGCAAAGCAACTAATCAAGACCCCTTACTATCTATAATTGCATTAATCGGATAATAGAGAAGAAATAAAATGCTTACTCAAGCCTGAGCACACCCTACAAGTGTATAGTCTATCCCTCTGCCCTACTGAATGAACCTGGCCAACACTTAGCCAATTTCAAGACTTCCCAAGCTCCTATTTCCTTGCATTGTTCCCTTGGTAAATTGCCCCTATATTTTAGGAATTTCAAACCAAGGCATTGCACAATAGCCTTAGGTCAATCTCTGACTACATGCACCACTTGTACACATTGGAATATGCTACAACTAATAGTACATTGCCTTGGAATCTCCATCTCAACTGGGTAACTTGAATTCTCTACATGCAACAATTATTTTGGGCTGATTGATTAGTTAATGGTTGATAACTGAGTGTGGTTGAAGTTCCACTTCCACAACTTGACCTCCACTAGTTCTTCTGACAGTTAGAACTAGTTAAATTGTCAATAAATCAAATTAACTGAAATACATTGCTACAAATTAGTAATTAATAATGTAGAATTGAACTCAAGCTTCCCCAACTCAAATTTACTGAGTAAAATGAGTGACAAGATCCATGTCACCTCAGTTAACTACCTCCAACTATTATATTGAAATAGAAATTTGAATTTTAATCTAGTTTGACCAAGGCAAAGTCAAAACTATATTTTCTTGCTACATTTTCAACATGTATCATTCTTGAAATCGTAGCATGGATGGATGGATGGAATTAGATCCAGGGTCTTATACATTGTCACTCGATAGTACGAGTCTAACCATGTGAATAAATGAGCTGGAGTCGAACATGGTAGACATCATCTGATTACAAGCCAATGATGTAAGCTAGTTTAGGGGCGACAGACATGAATGAAGACTTATCTTGGACATATCAGCGACACTTTATGGAGTTGGAAACATTGACCCAAAAACAATTATCGAGGCTTTTGATATGGTGTGATTAAACAAAGAGGCAAGCAAATTACCCAACCCAAAATTCACATAGATGAAGTGAACGAGTGTTATGTTCAAGAGCGACTCACTGCCATTAATAGGTTAAGTACCGATTTTCCTAATTTCCTAAACCATTTTTGGTCAATACCTCTTTATTTGACAAGCTTGAGGAGGATAACATATGCCTGATATATAAGTTCATCCTTTGGATGAATCCTTCTAAGTATTTTTAACGAAGCTTGAGAAAGAGTGGTTTGGTCTCATCATGTTTGACGAGTCCAATGTTGTTTGATGATTTTATGAGTCTGAGGAAGGTGTAACTCAACTTATTTTTATGTTTAGGAAGTTTGAAAAAGAGATGAAAAACAAACTCCAAAGGTTCCTTTTCATAAATTTAGTATCTTGAGTCTAAAAAGGCATAAAAAAATACTCAAGAGAACCTTTTAGCCATGCTCGACTAAAGTATTCCTTTTTCGTAAATAGTCTATCCCATTCCAGAAAAGGGTTAAACTTATACTGGGCATATGTCTTTTCATTTACTTTAGCTAGTTCAAAAAGACAAGTGCTTGACAATATTTTCATGTTTTGGGAGTATGAAAAGAGTTGAAAGAGGACTCCTCCTAGAGGAACGAGCGGTATAAAGGGTACCAACTAGTTCCGGTCATGATGGAACTTCTCAAAACACATAGAGGTCAAGAGGTAGGATAACAAGACCACTCATCGCAGTGGTTCCTCAAGAAAGGGCAAAACACCAAGTGAAATCTTATGATCGGCTAAGCAGATGGTGACGATGGAATGAGAAAACCAAGGCTCATTTGGCATAAACATGTTGATAAAAATGGAAATCACACAGGATAAAATGTGAATGGTTTCATTTTTACACAAGATTGAAACATGGGAAACTATGTTAGAACTTGGTTTCATTTTTACACAAGATTGAAACAAGGAAAAACTATGCTTGAGAGTACTTAAAAGTAGTTTCATTTTTACACAAGCTTGAAATGAGGAAAAATTGTGCCCCTAGCATAATAACACAATTCTAGGTGCATGCCCCCCAAACTTCATTTCATTCACCTAAGCATACTACTAGTTACTAATAGGCCGATGAAATTAAGGTTTACTTACGAGATCAAGTGAAAGACTCGACTCAACATTTACGAGATCTAATCACAGACTCAAATTGGAAGGGGATTTGTTTCATTTTTTAATGAGCTTGACATAGGAAAAGAACTATGCTCAAGGGATCTTGTTTCATTTTTTAACGAGCTGTACACAAGAAAAGGATCTCTGCTTCGAGATTATATCGTGGCCTCCAAAATGCTATGGCTTCCAAAATGTTCTCATTAGACGTAAGAACAATTATTTGGAAGGAATCAAGGGATCCAATGGAAAGATCAGGCTCCAATGCCCCCAATAAATGATTCACCATTTCACTAGTTGGATCCATGTCAAAAGAAGTTGAACAAACTATGAAATTATCATCTTCATCTGTAAGTACGAGAATTTTACAGGTTGCCAAATAATTAACTTGTGGTATGGGAGATACCACTTTCACATTAGGAATGTTTAGGGAAGTCAGATGATTGACAATCAAATTAGGACCAACGAATGAAAGTTGGCTGATAGTCACCATTTTTTCAACGTGTGGGAAACAAATCACTATAAATAGTGTGGAAGAAATAACGTTCATAGCATAAACATACTCTCTCCCCAAGAGAAAATTGAAATCCAAGGGGCCCATGACTACCATAACATCAATATATATAATTTTTTCTTCCAAAGTAACAAGAAACTACGTAAGGATCACTAAAGGTTGAATCGTTATTTTGCTAAAATATAGCAGATTTAGAGCGACAAACACAAGCTAAGGAGAACCCCAAATATTTCCAAGAAGTCGATAAAATACTAATAGAAGCTCCCTCATGTATAACAATGTGATGGATGGTTTTATCACAAGCCTTCACCTTGATTTGGAAGGGCATGTAAGAAGGGAGACGAGGGCCTATCAATTTATTCCAATAAAAGGTAATGACCTGATTACTTGGAGGGGGTTATGTGACAACAACAAAAATTACCCCTTGTTTGGTAGAATCAAAAGAAACAAGAAGAACCCGAGTAGTATGATATTCACTCTCTACAGGAAAACTATGATCAACTGAAGGTGGAATCGAGTCAACCATTTTCTCAATTGATGGTTGGTTGGGAATAAACTCATGGGATTCACGTTCAGAGAGAGTGAGATTAATTAGATTCGGATCAATCACTTCATCATCTAGTGGAGGGTTGAGATAAAGCTTTCAGTAACCAACCGAAAGTCACTGCTGAGAAGCAGTAAGGATTTCCAATAGTTTAGAGGCTTCATCCATATAAGGAAAAAGGTGAATAGGATGATTCCCTTCACATAACCTATAGGTAAAATTAACTTTTACCATTTTTCCCATTGACCTTAGTATCACTAGTTGATGGTTTATCACCAACATGATCTCCAGAGTCTGATCACAAGGGTTTATGTGAGCTTATGGACCACACTTCTAATACCTATGGAATACTATGACAATCTCTAAGAAGGTGATCTCCCTTACAAAGAGTGCAAGGGAATTTACTTTATTGGGCTTTTTGGAAGGTTTCTAAACATTAGTTACATTCATAGCAATGGTTTCTTGGTTTCCCCCTGCTTATTTGGCTTCTTCTTCTTCTTCCCTTTCTTCTTATTCTTAGCTTCCTAGTTACTAGAATCAAGACTTTCACTAGGCAAGGAGGAAGAAAGGGATAAAGAAACAATAGGTGAAGAAGGAAAAGGGTCAACTTTAGGATCAACTTGAGGTTGATTTTGTTTAGGTAGAGGACTACTTGGTTGAGTAGCAGTTTGGAAATTTAGAACCAAAGAGGTCAAAAACAACCAAACTGGTAAACCAATGGTAAATTCAGGAAGGGAAAACATTTCCATATAAGGAGCACCAATATTTTCAAAAGAATGAAAAGCACCAGGAATCCCGTTAGAGGGGTTTCCTTGACTAGTGGACTCATGAACTATTTCCATTAGTCCTACCCGAAGATATACTAAGGAGTTTTTCCATGGAGAGGAGGTTGTTCCGTGGTAAATTAACTGATTTTAGAAATTAAAGGTACAAATAAAAACAAAGAGGTAACTAGGCATAATGGTTTACCAAGTCACTATGAACTGCAATATACCATTTCCAATACGTGTAGGAAATCTGCCTGAATGTTGTGTTCAGTGTATCATAGATAACAAGGCGGTCGACTTGGTTACCTATGATAGGATGACAACCTATAGGGGACTTCCACAATATACCCGAAGGTATGTGGAAGCGTAGTTCGTAATAGTGTTGTCTAATGCGTACTCTATGATAGGAAATATCCCAATATACTTTTCATACGTGGAGCACCATCCGATATACCCAAGGGTACATGGAGAATGATATGATATACTTACGTATGTGGAATACCGACTACCCCCAGAACATAACACATACAAGTAATGCCAACTCCTACATTTAAAGACCTCCAAAATCACCAATTCCTTCTTGAATATTTAAGGCAGTTTATTGAGCAATGGCATCATGGGGTGCATGATCTCCTTTTGGTAAGAATAGAGATATGCTTGGAGGATCCATGGTACCATTATTTCTCTTGATCTATTACATAAAAGGGTTATTGTGAGTGGGTGGTCATCTCCCTCCTTGGGTTGAGGTAAGGACCTGCCAGGGAACTCATGGTGCTAGTCCCTCCATTGGTTTTCTACTTTTAATGGGCTACCATAGAGTATAAAACCATATCACTTCTTCCTTAGGCTAGAGAATTAGGGAATGCGTCTTTATAACTTCACTTGCCACTTTTCTCAGGGCATTATGATCAATTGATTAATGTCCTAATGACTTGATAGTGAAGCAATGTTTTCTTCATCACATTGATGAACATGTATTTTCTTGTCCTTCTCTTACCTATAGGCAGAATAAATGTCAAAGATAAAAAACAAACAAATTAATTTTTCCATGTTGTATGGGTTGAAGCTACAAAGAATAAATCATCATCAAACATATCACAAATCCATACTTATCAACAACATGAAAATTCAGGAATTCTTACATAACAGTCTATTGAGAAAGCAGTGACTTCCCCATACCTTTTTTGTAGGTTTTAACCCCGTACAAAAATTACCTGCATACGAATTCTAAATCACAGGAAAAATAAAAATGCGAGAGCATAACATATAAAACACATATACATAGAGATTTCCCACTGGATCCCAA
>APFE030230312.1:23024-43432 GCA_000404065.3 Pinus taeda
ATCCAATACCATGGACCGAAAACCATCGCGTCCAAAAAACATGTGCGAAAATCATGCACAAAACCATAGGTGGGTCCGCCCAACCTAACATAGGGTCCAAAACCAAAATTTCCGGGGCGCTGCCCCGGACCCCATAAAGTGGGGTTACGGGTACCCCTCAAACCCCCTGTTAACTATGTGGAAAGAATATAACACAACCTAATATTTTTGTGTTTTTGTGTAACAAGGAAAAAAATGTCTTCCCTCCTTTTTGTCCTTGGATCCTAGAAAACTAGTTTGCCAAGCTTTCACATCCCAACTCGAAGAATTTCACATTGAGTAAGTCCTAAATTTTTTTTCAAGATTCCACCAAGTTTTCAATCTTTTGGGCTAATTTTCATTGAGAAATCCCTTAAAGTGCATTATATCCCAACTCTTAAAAGTCTGTCAAATTGAACGATGTTGCAACTTTAGAAACTTTTTATACATGTGGCATGCCAAAGCCAAATCATCTTTTATATGGGAAAACACAAAGTGAGAAAAGTTCCATGTTCATTATGCAACAAAATTCAAGAAGGGAAAATTTCCCTTTAAAATATGTAATTTTGAAAAAATTATTTCCTGCAATATTTCACAACTTTTAAGATTTTCTTTCATGTGATATATCACAAGTTCATAAAATTTCTCCTTTGTGATATGTTGCATGAACAAAAAACTTTTTGTTGCAATAATTTGCAAGAGAAAATATTTCCTAACATGATGTATCGCATGCCTAAAAACTTTTAATCCACACGACATATCACAAACCAAAATCCTTTTTCCATATGATGTAGTGCAAAATGAAATATTTTTCTCATGCAACATATCACAAAGCTGGGAAATTTCAAGGGCACGATACAAGTAACGTTGTCACACCAAATGAAAACTTCCAAGAGCATGACAAACCAAAACATTTCAAATTTTCTTTAAATGCACTATATGCTAAATACGATTATTTTATGAGGTAAAAGAGTGGTGAAAGAGTCAATATTTTTTTATAAAAGCTTACCTATATTTGTTTCGTTTCATTATATCGCTCATGAATAATTTTGGAACACACTATCATCAATAGAGTCACCAAGTATCATAGAGATTCTATTGTATCCTTCATGATTAAAAATCTTCAACCACCCATTTGGTTACTGGAGCATGTTAGCTATTTCAGGTCAGCCTTGCACCCTATAGTACTTTCAAGATATCATTTGACATTGGTGTGTTCTTATTGTTTTTGTTTTCCACCTAGCCATTTAAAAAAAAAGGAAAAAAAGAAAAAGAAAGGAATCATCCCTATTAGAGATAACATTGGATAGTTGGCCTACATAGAGATTCAAATCCTTTTGAGCTCAAACAATATAAAAAAAATTAACATTTGAGTTTGAGTTTAATGCCATTCCACATGCCATAGAAATGGCCTATTGATTTATTTGGGATCCGTCTATTATTGTAGAATCATGGAAATCATCCATTTGTTTTAGTGTTAGTGTAATGGTGTTTTTAGACCTTATCACTTTTCTCAAATTTGTTGTTCTCGTATGTGGTTACTTCGAGATTTCTATCTCAAGGAAATATGAATGAAGATGCAAATTTCATGGATTGATCTCGACCTCTATTGATTTTGGTGGTTTATTGAATCACAATAGTTTGATCTCATTGAAAAAGAAATGGCATTTCTTATATTCGTCAGATAACCAACTCATAGCAATACATTGATTCTACCCATCTCATTGAGTTAAGCTCCGGACTTGACCACGACTTGTCTGGAAATTAACTATACATTTTTTTTCCCTCGTCAATTGGACTTGTCCTCCATTTCATTGCTCAACTGCACTCTCATCTTTTCGACTCATCTGACATTTGGCTTGGTTCGTTTGCAATCTCTAATATCAATCGCATGTAGAAACTGAAAACTTGTTTCTTGCTCGAGTTTGAAGCTATGGGATTTTTTTTTTAAGGGAAAAATTTGAGTCAACCCATGACCTTTTTATTTGGGCACCAAACCATCTCATTGCTTCTCTTGACCAGAGTCTTTGACTCCAACTTCCACCGAGATTCCTTGGATTTCTACCTACGTCACCGACTTTACATTTTACTCTTAAAAGTTTTTTGGGTTTTCCTTTCGTGGATTTGTGAGCCCATTGGAACCCTGAATTGAACCTTGCTTGGCACATTGAGATCGAGTCTTCAAATCCCTCTTCTTCATAGTGAAGATAATCAAAATACCGGTGTTCCCAAGTAGAAAAAGTAATCAAGATTACACAAAAGTTGCGACTATGCTTATTGTGTTCCCTTGTATTTAAATCATCTCATTGCCTATCAAGAAAACATAGGTTGAAAATAGATTAGTGAGGGATAAACTATTGGAGAGGATTTTGCCTCATTTTACCCCTCATCCCCTAAAGTTCGCTGCAAATTCCCTCAACTTTATGCTGATGTCATTGAGGAATGGATATAGTAGTTTCCTTTGGACTATCAAGATCTCCAAAAAATTGGTAGGTCAATCCTAAATCATTTGAAGCTAGAAGACAACTACTTATTTGACCAAGCACTTAAGAACCCCATTTATGATCACAATAGATCTAATTAGTAAACTGTATGGAGAGGAAGACACTATCTAATTCAAAGAATCCTAGGTTCCAATTATTTACATTGTTACTTATATTGGCACCATCTTAAATTTGGCCTCTATTCTATCAGCATTAATGGCTAAAGTTGTCTCAAGGGATAAGCACATAGCTCGAGGAATGCATCCAAAATTTTTAATGTCTTATTATTTACTATACATTGCCTATATAGTGAGCAGTTTTCCAAGGATGGGTTCGTAATGGCAACCCAGAAAGGTACCCGCGCATATCTATCACCCTATTTTATGGGAGAATTGTTTCAAATTCATTAAAAAAGATTTGCAAGAAATTCATAGCTCCCACTTATAAGATCATATTTTATGAACCTACAATATCCATGACTAAAAAGACAATGCAGGCAATTGGTGAGGCGGGGTGATTGGTATGTTATACATTAAGCAACCTAGATTAGGATGAGATGATTGTCATTGTGGCATACATAGCTAGAGTTGGAAGGGATTTGTAGTTGTAAATGAGAGCATTGGAACCATTGGGAAGTAGTTGAAGAGAATTATTTGGGAGGACCCATGATGAACAAGGACCATTTAGATTGCTCCACAAGGAATCATGTGGATAAGATCACTGTGAGAAGAATAGAAGTAGTGGAAGTATCACAATGAGAGCTATGGAGAGAGTGACTCTTCTTAGGTCATTCTTCCAGTCCCAAGTAAAACCTATGCCATTCCTTGTTATGGGTTTGCTAATGTAATATTATTTCAGTCAAATTTTGGTTGAATTTTTTGAATGGAAAGAAGAATGTTATCGGTTTTCTCATGGAATATTACTTCAGTCAAATTCTATTTGAATTTTTTGAATGTAGAGAAGAAAAAATTGTCATCATCACATTAATTGGCATGAGAAGAACGGCTTCATGGGAGGTTGTTGTTATGCTTAGAGGAGAAATTTATTCATAGTCACATAGGGCCATTTATGTTTCTCCACAAGCTATTATGATTTCACCACCACCCTTTCCTCCTTAAACTAGTCCATAAGTGAAATGTCGTTTTAGTATCCTCGGTTATTTCTACCATGTACCAACATAACATTTTGGATGTGAGGCAGGGTGGTGCATGAAAGGAAGGCCATGCTTGCCACAATTCCTTCCCAGACTTGGATTTATATTGTTTTTGGAATTTTGAAGGAGTGGATTTCATTGCAATATCTTTTGTGAAATCAACAAAGAGGGGACCTTAGTGGAAAGATTCCCTTGGAACAAGTTCCTTGTGTTGAAAATACAACAATAAAATCTCAGTTTGACTTTGCCTTGGTCAAACTAGAGAAAATTTGAGTTTCTATTTCAACAGAAATCTTGGAGGTAGTTAATTGACGTGACATGGAACTTGTCACTTAGTTAACTCAGTTAATTCAAGTTTTGGAAGCTTGAGTTTAGTTCTATATGTTTGATTACTAATTTGTAGCAATCTATTTCAGTCAATTTGAGTTATTATCAATTTAACTAGTTCTAATTGTCATAAGAGCTAGTGGAGGTCAAGTTGTGGAAGTGAAACTTTAACCACACTCAGTGATCAACTAGTTAATTGATCATTCAACCCAAAATAATTGTTGCATGTAGAGAATTAGAGTTACCCAGTTGAGATGGAGATTCCAAGGTAGTGTGCTATCAGTTGTAGCATATTCCAATGTGTACAGGTGGTGCATGTAGTTAGAGGAAGGACCCTAGGGAATTCCGCAATTCAATAGTGAGAAATTTATAAATAATAGAGGCTGATTTCCCAAAGAAATAACACAATGAAATAGGAGCTTGACGGGCTTGAAAATTGGCTAAGTTTTGGCTAGAGTCACTTAGTCAGATAGAGAGATAGATTATACACTTGCAGGGTGTGCTCAGGCTTGAGAAAGCATATGTTTTTCTTCTATATTCTCTGATTTATGAAATATAGATAGTAAAGGGTTTTGAGCATTTTCTTTCCCCTAGATAAATCTCTATGCATGTGTGATGTTTCCTTTGTATGTCTATGATTCTTGTTCTAGATGGTGAATTTACTTCTGCAAATTAGTAGAGTAGCTTTAAGTATTGTGATTTAGTAAATTTCACGAGAAGTATTGAACCTACACATTGATTTTTACATGGTATCAGAGTTGGAATCATTGTAGAACAAAGATTTCGAAGTTGTCATTGCAAGAGATTTGAATTGATGATGAATGTTGCAGGTTTTCTTCAAGACTAAGAAGATGGATTTTAATGGACCCAAGCTTCAGTATGCCTTGGAATGCACCTCAAAATTTCATGGAAGGACTGCATGGAGGAAGTATTGGATGAAAATGGGCTGCTAGAATACATCAAGACAAATGTAGGAAAATCCCCAAGCATCTAATGCCCAAAATCTTGCTTAGTGGAAGAAATATGTGGCCAAAGCGAGGAGAATCATATTTGAAGGAGTATAGGATCATATTGTCTCAAATCTCCATGGAAAAGAGAATTCGTTCGTGATGTGTAAAATACTGACAGAATTATTCAAGAGAATAATAGTGACCACATGAAGTTGACACTCAAGAACAAGCTTCAAAGTATCAAGATGCATAAGAATGATACAATTCCGCAATATATGAGCAAGTTTGCATAGTGTTGTGATGAACTTGGCGGGGTTGGTGTTAATGTCCCTAAAGAAGACTTGGTAGCTCTAGCCCTTTTTGGCCTTCCCAAGAGCTAACATAGCTATCAATATTTGGTAAATGGTAGGGAGAAGCTACCAAGTTGGGAGTGCTTATGGTTTGACCAGGTGAAGGAAGAAATAAGGAGGTATACCATAGATGAGTCTTCATCCAAAGGCAAGGATGAGTATAATTGTGCCTTGGCTGGAAAGGAAAAGAAAGGGAAAGGAAAAGAATCCCAATCCAAAGAGAATTTAGTCAAGGGGGCAAGAAGAAAGACTTGTCCATAATCTAGTGCTTTCACTGTCATGAATTCAGGCACTATGCCACGAAGTGTCCATGTAAGAAGACAAGCAAGAAGACCTCAAGAGGAGCAGTGGGTGAAGCTTTGGATTCACAGGTCGAGATTGATTTTACTCTCATTGCATGCATGGCCAGTACAATGATGGGAAGTGTGTGGTACCTCGACAGTGGTGCCTCGATCCATATGACGGGGAATAGATATTTTTTTAGTGATTTGGAGGAGAAGAATATCCATATGCACATCAAGATGGGAGATAATGGAAGGTACATTGTGACCAGGATTGGTACAATCACCTTTCAGAGGTTGTTAGGATCCCCTCTCACGCACAAGGATGTGATGCTTATTCTGGGTCTAAATAATAATCTTGTCTTTATTGTAGTTTTGGAAGACCATGGTTATGATGTGATCTTCAACAAAGGAAAGGAATTCCTGAGACACATTTCCATGGGACAAGTGAAGCAGATCGAGGTTTGTGTGAAGAATCTCTATAAGCTAGATGTGGAGGATTGTGTTGCATTGAGCACAAAAGTGGAGAAGGTGCAGGGCCGCGATGAAATTTTGCATAAAATACTTGGCCATTTGTATCATGGTGCTTTGAAGATCATGCAACAAATTACCACATGCCTCCCCATAGGAGCACTAGTGTGGCAAGGTACATGCAAAGGGTGTACCTTAGGGAAGTACACAAAATCCACTTTCCATGATCGGTACAACAAAGCACATGTAATCATTCAAAGGATCCACTCTAATGTTTATGGACCTTTCTCAATAACCTCCACTGCTAGGCACAAGTACTTTGTCATATTTATTGATGACTACTCACGGAAGTGTTGGATATTCTTCATGTAGAAGAAGGATGTGACTTTCTCCAAGTTCTTAGAGTTCAAGGCACTGCTGGAGAAAGAAATGGGCAAGAAGGTGAAGGCTCTCAAGAGTGATATTGGAGGTGAGTACATGTCGAATGAGTTTAAAACTTTATGTGCAAAAGAAGGCATTCAACGAGAGTTGACAACACCCCACATCCCACAATAGAATGCGGTGGCTGAGAGGAAGAACCACAACATTGTGGGAGTGACATGGGCGATGTTGTATGACCAAAGCCTACCTCTGCACTTGTGGACTGAAGCATGCAACACAATAATCTATTTTCAAAACAATATTCCTCATCAGATTCTTGGCATGATCACACAAGAGGAGAATTTCTTGGGGAGGAAGCCGGATGTGTCACACTTCAGGATATTTGGAGAATCTATCTATTTCCATGTCTCCAAAGAATCAATGAAGAAGCTAGAGTTGACATCAAAGTCGGGGGTATGTTTGAGTTACACAGAAAATTCCCACAACAACTGTGTGTATTTGTCATCACTCAAGATGATAGTTGTGCGAAGTGATGTCAAATTTGATGAAGAAAAATCCATGTAGTGATCTCTTGAGAGGGAGCTTCAAATCCCACCATAGGAGGAGATTTTATCTCCAAAGGAGGAGCCTCGAGATGTTGTGGAGTAGCCACAAGTTGACAAGAAGAGAGTGGATACAACCACTCAAGCATAACCATCTAGAGAAAGAAGGAAGAGAACCAAAGAAGCTAAGAGACTTGTGTAAGATGCGAGTGAGAATGTGGGTGCTCCTTCAAATCAGCACAAGCAGAGAAGGTCACCAGATCGGTACACTGGCTACATGGATCTAACGATTGAGCTAGTAGAGACTGAGCCATCCTCTTTCGAGGAAGAAATAGAGAAACCTGTATTGGTTGATGCAATGGTGGAGGAGTATGAATCCATTGTGAAGAACAGTGTTCGGGAAGTGGTCCCAAGACTAGCAGACAATTCAGTTGTAGGTTCAAGATGGATCTTCAAGGTGAAGCAGGTAGCAAACAAAAGAATATAAAAATACAAGGCCATATTTGTGGCCAAGGGGTACTCTTGGGTGGATGGGATTGACTATAAGGAGACCTTTTCTCTTGTAGCAAGGTACTCATCCATAAGATCAATCCTTTCTTTGGATGCACAGACGGGGTGGAAGATCCACCATATGGATGTGAAAACAACATACCTCAATGGATTTATTGAGGAGTAGGTGTATATCGAGCAGCCAGAAGGCTTCACAAATTTTGATCGAGAGTCTCATGTGTGGAGATGATCCACCATATAGATGTGAAAAAAACATACCTCAATGGATTTATTGAGGAGTAGGTGTATATCGAGCAACCAGAAGGCTTCACAAATTTTGATCGAGAGTCTCATGTGTGGAGACTCAAGCGAGTGTTATATGGTCTCAAGCAAACACCCCATGCTTGGTACACATGGATTGATAACTATCTCACCAATTTGGGCTTCACCAAAAGTGAAGCATATACAAAAATCTATCATATTTTGGTAGAGGTAAATTGTTGATTATTGTTTTATATGCTAATGACGATATTTGCTAGTGATGAGATTTGATCAGATCTTGCAAGGAGTACCTTGCAAGAGAGTTCGAGATGAAGGACATGGGTCTCATGCACTACTTCCTTGGATTGGAAGTATGATAAGGCGGCGGGGAACTATTTATCTCTCAATGCAAGTATACCAACAAGATACTTCATAGGTTCTACATGGACAGGTGCAAACCCATGGAGACTCCTCTAGTGACCAATTGGAGGAATAGGATGCCACTTTAGGTGAGGAAGTGGATGCGATTGCTTACTGGCGGTTGGTAGGTTCATTCATGTATTTCATGAACACACGACCAAATATGTGCTTTGCAGTTAACCAACTAAGTCAAGCTATGGTTAGGCTAACCAAACTGTTTTGGAGGGAAGCTAAGCATGTTCTACGGTACCTTAGAAGCACTACCTATTTTTGCATTTGGTACATACAAACAAAGGGAGTGAAGTTGTGTGGCTTCACCCATGCTTATTGAGCGGGAAGTCCATCAGACGAGAAGAGTACATCAAGTGGAATTTTCAGTGTTAGGTCCATAACAATTTATTGGTACAACATGAAGTAAAGATTTGTGGAACAGCTCGACAGATGCAAAATACATGGCTACAAGTCAAGCAACATGTGAGGTGATCTGGATGAGAAAGATACTCGTTGTCTTGTTTGGTCATACGATGGATCCTATTGTGATTTACTGTGATAATTAGAGTTGTATCAAACTCTCTAAGAATCCTTTTTTTCACGATCAATCCAAGCATATTGATATCCGATAACACCATCTATGGGATTGTGTGCAGAGATGGACTAGGTTGTTGTAGTACATTTCGATAGGGGAACACGATGTTGATATTTTGACAAAGGCCTTGTTAAGAGGGAAGTTATAGTTCCACAGGTCCAGGATAGGGGTGGTTGATAATCCCTTTCTTGCTGAGAGGGAGAGTTGAAAATGCAGCAAGAAAATCTCAATTTGACTTTGTCTTGGTCAAACTAGAGAAAATTTGAGTTTCTATTTTAGCAGAAATCTTAGAGGTATTTAATTGAGGTGACATGGCACTTGTCTCTTAGTTAACTCAGTTAATTCAATTTAGGGAAGCTTGATTTTAGTTCAGTATGTTTGATTTTTAATTTGTAGCAATCTATTTAAGTTAATTTGAGTTATTATCAATTTAACTAGTTCTAAATGTCAAAAGAACTAGTGGAGGTCAAGTTGTGGAAGTGGAACTTCAACGACACTCAGTGATCAACTAGTTAACTGACCAATCAACCCAAAACAATTTTTGTATGCAAAGAATTCGAGTTACCCGGTTGAGATGGAGATTCCAAGGCATTGTACTATCAATTGTAGCATATTACAATGTCTATAGGTGGTGCATGCAGTCAGAGGAAGGACCCTAGGGAATTGCTCAATTCAATAGTGGGAAATTCCTAAATAATAGGGGCCAATTTCCCAAGGAAACAACAAAATGAAATAGGATCTTGAAGGGCTTGAAAATTGGCTACGTGTTGGCCAGAGGAAGTCAGTTAGGTAGAAAGATAGACTATATAATTGCAGGGTGTGCTCAGGCTTGAACAAGCATATGTATTTCTTCTCTATTCTCTAATTAATGTAATATAGATAGTAAGGGGTTTTGAGTAGTTTCTTTCCCCTAGATAAATCTTTGTGCATGTGTGATGTTTCCTTTTGCATGTCTATAATTCTTGTTCTATATGGTGAATTGACTTCTGTAGATTAGTAGAGTATCTTCATGTCTTGTGATTTAGTAAATTTCATGAGAAGTATGGAATCTACACATTAATTTATACACCTTGTGTGAAACTGTGAATAGTTGAGTTATACAAGAAACTAAATAAGTAAGTTATTTTTGTCTCACAAACACTTGAATCCATGAGATAATATCCACTGCCAACCAGAGTTAAGGTTGTTAATGTGTTTGAAGTTGTTAAATAAATTGTAGATCCTTTGATGATTTTTGGTGAGATGGGTGTGGATTCTTTTTCGTTTGATGGGTATACACCTAGAAAAATGTTTTGCTATTTAAAGAAGTTGTCAAGAATTTTTGAAAGAAAATTGTGTAGCAGATATAACCTATCCAACATTTTGGGTGGACACTCCACCCATTATCAAGGATAAGAATGCTTAATGATGTTAAGACGACTCCTTAGCACTCATTTTAACTCATTAAGCATTTTTATCCCTGATAAGGGTAGAGTGTCTACTTGAAACGTTGGACAAGTTATGTTTGTTACAGAATTTTCTTCTAAAGACTATACACAACATAAGTAACTACAAAAATATACATGCACTTGTTTAAATAAGTGTAAGCCTACCTATTTCATTCCAATTTGTAACACACCTATTAGTTACTAGTTTCATTCCAATTTGTAACACATCTATCAATTTCCAAGGAATGATTTAATTCTCACAAGTTTATGAAAATCTCTAGCCCCTGGCAGAAATGAAGAAAGGGGAGAAAGGGTGGCCTGAAAATATCTAGCCCAAAGGGTTGTTGAGAAATCTAGGGGCAACTAGAATAAGTGATTTCTCTTACTTTGATATCTACTTGTGATGACTTTTTAATTAACTTGATTAGTTTCTTATTTCAATTAATTATTATTGTTGTTTTATATCATCAAACAACTACCAAATAATGAAAATAAATGAGATAAGGAGACACAAAATATAAGCTGCCAGCGAGGGCCAAAACCTCTCCTCTTGAGAGGAAAACCCACAATAACTCTTCTCTTCTTAGAAAACTTCAAATGATGAATTCCAAGACCTAAAATCCTTATCAAAGACCCCTCCAAGACCAAGTCAACCTTCTCCTTAAAGAACTTACTTCTCTTAAAATCAACCCAAGTCAAACTTTTTTTGAAGCTACTGCACCTTTTACTTTGACCAATATTTCGGACTTGCAGCTTATGTTTACAATTTCAACCTGCAATTTTTGGCTTCCAATACTTACTACAACTTCACATGTGTGGAAGTTTAGGGAAAATTCATAATACCTCTTCTCTTCGCTTGGATATGATCTTTTTATTTGGGAACTCAACTTCTAAAGTGAGTCTTCTTGACACCAAACTTGACTTATTAATGGTTCTACAATCCAGTCTTCCTGCAGTAGATGGATGCCGTAATTTACCTCGCACTTGTGAGTTTTGTTAGCCCAAAATAGCTTCCAAAAACTTTGATTTATTTCTTCCTTTAGTTCTTCTTATCTACGCTCCTTCTAGGTCTCCTTCTTGCTATTGATCGAACTTCTTGTGAGCTGAATTGATGCCTTTCAAATGAGGTCGATGCATCCTTATATATAGTCTTCCTTGGGGGTTGAGTAATTGTCCATGAGACCGACTTGATGTTGGTTTCAAGCCAACTCGTTCTTTGCATGATGACAAGGCCTTGGATGGTCTTTGAATCTAATTTGACTCAAATAATTTTTTCTTTACACTATGTAGCATGCCAAAAAGGGTATTCCATACATGACAATGACGCTTATGACTTGTTGACTGAAAGATAATCCATAGAAGCACTTAACAGGTGCTTGACCTATAAATAAAATAACCTTGAGCATGAAACCCATGCCTCAAGAATGACAATAATAATTTTATTTTTCTCTTTACATCAAATATATAAAATCATGATTACATATATCATTATGAAGGCCGAACCTAGTTACATATTTCAACACTCCCTCTTAACTAGGGAGGTATTCATAATCTACAAGGTACTAGGACATTCTCAAACTGAAGAATTCTCATAAGAAGAGTTGGATTGGTAAGCCATATAATAAGATACTTTCTTAGCTTATGATATTGCATCTCATCATACCAACCAACATTGTCTGTTAAGTTATGGTATGTTCTATGCTTATAACAATTTACTTCTTTTTCTTATTATATTCCACAGATTAGCAATTACATGTACATAAAGTAAAGTGCAGATAGAGCATTAACGATCGACAGAAAACAGGCCAAGACAAGAGACACAAGATGTGGCGGCTAGCCAGGGACAAACTCCACAATGTGTGGGGAAACCCTTTGATCAAATCTTCTTTTAACTTCAATAATTCAGCAGAGAGAAATAGTACAATAAATCTGATTGATATCAGTAGTAGCAAACCCTAGATCAGCAGCATCAGCATTAGTGACTTCATTATCAAACTAGGGCAGATGATATCTCACAAACCGACCGTCAGATTGACTTCATTCCACCACCAAAAGTTACGGCTTTTAGAGGAGGTTCAGATGAACCTACAACGCAGTTCAGGTGAGGAGATCTTCTAGGCCACGTAGGTCAATATTTGGATCTACAGTTGTAGCTTTAGGTACAACAGCTTCCGGCTTCACATGTGTGAGAGAGAGACCCATTTCTGTGCAGTAGAGAAGAGACTCATTTCTGCGTAGTAGAGAGAGAGAGATGTGATGAGAAGTGTGTGAGAAAATGAGGAAAAGTCCTCTTATATTTATACACAACGTTGGTGTTTGAATATATGCGATTGTTGGGCTTCTGAGCCTACATGAGTTGTAGGTCGGCTTGATAATAATTTCATAATCAAAATAAATTCATATCTCCATGAATACTTATCGAAATCGGATAATATTTATATCAATCCTACACCTCTCGAAGAGAGGAATCTAATAAAAATATTATTAGCCATGAATAAGATGACCCACATGAAGGTTGGCCCTAGTTTCCAATTTTAACAGGCTTTGTCTTCATCTGGGCTCTAACACCATGTTAAATTTAGATAAAAATGGTATGTTATATGCTTAGCTCAATTACTTCAATGTATTTTTAAGCATCCCAATGAAAATTTCCAAATTAGTTTCCAATAGTGATCACATTAACCATAAATCACATTGATAGTAACTATATATAGAACATAAAATAAAAAAGAAGAAGACAAAACAAGACGAGAGGACACCAAATTTAGCGGATTCCAAGGAAAAACCCCATTGTGGGGAAAACCATTTGATCAGTTCTTCTGATTAATATATCAAATTTTCAACAAAGAGAGAGAATATAAAATTCAAAATTGACTTTCCAAATCAAAGTCAAAATAGCCATGTCAAATATGCAGTCAACCGCAATCAAACTTGGCCCTAACCAAAAAGTCAAAGATGGTCAACACATCAGTCAAACAATCCACTTGAAGCTCAATCAAACCCAATCAAATTCAGCACAAAACAATCCTTTAAAGTCTAGTCAAATTTGGTCAAAGGAAATAAAGTCTACTATAATTTTTGTAGTCAAATTTGCAGTCAACGCTGCTCAAAATACCCATATTTTGAGTTAATTTTTGTTGCACATATTTTTTTATAGAAGTTAAAAATACCAGTGATTTTATTTTTCATTGATTCAGTGTTTATTTTTGTAAATAAATAAATTGTTAGGGATAAAAAAATTGTCATGAGAAAATAAATTTGACTAGCATTCTAAACTTAACATAGTATCAGAACATTCTAGAAGACTATGAAAGAGAGATTGTATATCACGAGGGTTTGTAGCAACAAGTTTCATTTTTACGACAATAAAATTATTTTCTTAAATTTTGTAGTTGGTTTTATGGTCAAGGTCAATTTGTGGGAATGGCATCATTGAATAGTTTTCTATATGAATATAAGTTGGATGGGGTTATTAATTTCACTCCACAGAAGGAGAAAATTACCATGATTCTGAAGATGAATTGTATGTGGGATCCAATACATTCAGCTTCCTTCAGATCCAAGACTTGCAATGGAGAATAAGCTAACAGATACAAAAGAAATTTGCATAATTTTGGACAGTGTGAGGGATCACATAATTCCTCAGATATCAGGGAAGGATGAAGAGATGTGGGTAGCTATGACCGGTATTTACCAGATTTCAGATGAAAATAAAAAATGGTGCTACAAGAGAAATTAAACAACATTAAAATGAGAAAATATGAGATCGTGACATCTTACCTCATGAGGATCCAGCAGGCTCATGATGAGCTTGCAAGTTATTCGGGAAATGGTGAGTGACTTGGAGCTTGTGAAAGTTGCTCTGAAAGGTTGTGTTAAGCATTGGACCACATTTTTGGATGGGAACCTTGCTAGAAAATAGCATCCTAATTGGATCCAGTTGTCAGATTAGTTCATTTAGAAGGAAATATTAGAGAACTCATTAACCAGAGGATAGTGAAAGGGTGTTGAGGAGAAAGATTATATTTATCTTTTTTCACAAGCAAAAAAGGGAAAAGAAAAGGCCAACCAGAACCAGAGTGGAAGAGGCTTCCCATAGAACAAAAAGTAAAAGGACATAAGAGAATTTAAATGCTTTTCTTTTTGCAAGTCCTGACATTTTTCTAGTTAGTTTCCATAGAAAATGGGCAAGGGAAAGAATGTTACAGCAGCTACTGTGCAGATGGAAGAGATGGCATGAAAGTTTGAGAAAAAATTCACCTTAGTGTCTTTCCTTTTTGGAACCATTGCGAGAGGTTTCTAGTTCATGGATAGTGGAGCATATTGTCATATAACGGGATCTTAAGACATCTTCACTAACGTGAACAGGAAGCCAAGGATGTACATGTGGAGCTTGTTGATAAGGCTAAGTATGCAGTAGAAGACACTGGAGGTAATGAGTATCAAATGGACTTAGGTGGCGTCATGGAGGTGAAATCTAAAATCCTCGGTCCCAACTAGGAAACACTACATACCTTGAACCCAAAATTCACCAAATAATTTCCCAATATTCTCATAGAAGCATATAATTTATGGCTTCAAATATTATACCATGGCTCACTACTAGTATACCTATAAATTTGTGCAAACCCTATGACAATTCTACAACCTGAGTATCAACCCTAGCTTGAATCCCATTAAAAACATGTACAGTTAACGAATAATCAATGTGGCACTAAAAAAATTGCATGTTCACAAGGTAATTAGGGTTTATATGCACCATAATTCATAGAAATGCACAACAAATATATTTAGCACACAAAAAACCCATTTAGCATAACCCAACAAATGCATAGCCAATTTGCATTCAGCAACTAGGGTTTATATGCATCAAATTAAACTTGTGCAGAAAAGAATAATATATACCAATAAACACCAAATAGCATATAAAATATGGCACATAAATACAATGCACAGCAGAATACAATTTAACTATTAACATTCAATGCAAAAACCTAAAACTAATGTTTCAACCATAAATTCATAAACCATTACAACATTAAATAACACAAATATTTATACTTGTCAGGCAACGCTACCACAACAACACCACTCATAATGCCAAGAATTAGTCGCAAAAGTGAGACATGCAGTAAAAGATACAAGAATGCAATATACAAAAAATGCAAAAGTGGATCATTAACATATACAAACCATTATACACCATAATATAAAATTTTCACAATGGAATAATGATAACAATAAATGTAATATTAACGATAGCAAAGCACATAACATAGAAAACTAGGGTTTCCAACACAAATTCATTAATTGTACAGAAAAGAACACAATAAACATGAACACTTATCCGAAATGAAATAAGAAACTGGTTGCAAGCTCTCCAAATTTCACCCATCCATAGATCTTGTGGTTCATCAATCTCAACCATAGGTCACCTCCAAGTTGGGGTTGCAACACCACATGAAATGGTAAACCAATAATAACAGCATATCCATGGCCAAGGCACCAACCCTGATCCAAAATGGATCCTAAACACCCTCTAATTCTTCAAACATTCAAAACTATCGCATAAGAAGAACCTTTAAAAATGGCAGATTACACTATCAGGAGGCAAAAACATGAATAAAACAGTGAAATAGAGCCTATCGGAGGCTTAAAACAACTTTGCATAGGAGCCGTCAGATCTGGTCAATCAACGATCCAGATCCGATCGGCATATCGCAATCGGCGAAGGCAGGTGGAGCTTATTGAAGGCAGCCATATAAATGTTGCAATAGTGATTAGCAGGGTCAATGAGGACCGTTGATCAGGCATGCAAATCGACATCTCAGGTTAACCCACAATATCTCAGTGGCAGATTACAACGGAGCACTTACAATGGCCTGGGGGCTTATGCAATATGCAATTGCGACAAGTCGCATCGCAATATCGAATCAGAGCAACACAAAGGAGAAGGGTCGATGCATGCAATTGCGATAGCTGGACACAACGAGATTATAAATGAAAATAGATATATTTTGAGTTCCAAAAAACAGGGTTTTCCTTTGTATTTCATGCTTTCATTAAATAAACGAAAAACCAAAGAATGCGAATAAAGCAATGAAACCAAACCCGATGCAGGTGTATATGTTTTGAGATTCGAAACAAGTGGGGTTTTGGGCAAGCCGTAGGCGGTGAGTGGTTTTGAAAAGGCTTTGCCCAATCCCATCCACTGGCCGACATGTGGCATGAGAAAACCACCTTTTCGGGCAGGTAATCCCCCTACACCTTCGACGTCTGAAATGAATCTTAGCTATTGGATCAAGATCCTTTAGATCAATGGTGGAGATGTGATAAGAAATATAAAGGTAGACCAGATAGGAATATAGTGTGGATTTATGAATATTTGAAGTCTGATGAACAATGTTTTGACGGATTTTTCTGTGTTTTACAGTGTTTCTCTGTGTAAATAGAAAATGCTATTTTTGGGGATTTCAAAGGCCCAATGGTCCCTTCCATTGTAGAATAGGTGGCCACCTTCCCTGAAGATGTTATGTAATGATTGCTAACACTCATAAGGGGATTCAAGCAAACATAGGTTGGGAGCCAGAGAGCCCGAGAAGGGGAAACGAACAGATAGCACCGATTGGCTTTAAAGCCATAGACTGACAGAGACAAAAGGGAAGTAGTGCTAAGATAGAGAGTTAGTGAGGAGAGTTCGCGTACTCAGAAAGACTTGGGGGATCCAAGTAAAGCCTCGTTGTTTTGTATCTGTTGTGTGAGACTCAAATTGAGCTCACTTTTGTAAAACTCTATTTCAAAGACATAATAGAGAGGTCGCCACTGAAGGCTAGACCAGGAGATGTAGCCCCAAAGTGTTGGGTGAACTCCTTGATTAAACTTGCTATGTTATGTGTGTTGTCTATTATGTTTCTTTAATTGCTTCATTGTCTATGTTATTCGCAATCTTATTGATCCATTGCACTAAGTAATATAGACAAATCCATGAACATGATTCTGTAATACCTTAAAAGTAATCTAAGATCTTAATTTCAGATCAAACCCAACAGTCACGACTCCAACCATTATACTTTTCTTCCTTGAACCTACACTCAAGTGGCACACACTTCTTCGGGCCCTACAAGTCCCTCTGTAGTTCCCACCTTCCAAATTGCCTTACACCAAGCCAAGAACTTCTTAGCACATGTATTTCAAGAGCTCATGTTACTTCCAGGGCTATCATGCCATAACCAAATCATTCCCCATTCAATTCTAGAACCCATGTTCTTAGCTTCCCTTAACTTGCACCCAAGTGGAACACCCCCTTCTTTGTGCCCTTCCAGTCCCTTAACAGTTACCAACTTCCAAGGAACCTTATTGCTAGTTAGGAACTTCTCATTGTTGGGCTCACCAACTAGTTTCTAGAATCATAGTAGCTCCGAGCCAATTCCATAATCAAGCACAGGGCTCACCAGTTGGTAGCTATAATTGAGTTCACCATAACTTCAATCAGTTGTAAAGTCCAAACATAGGACTCACTGACCAAAAATCCCTAGTTGGTTTTGGAACCCTACATTGGGTTCACTGACTGGTTCATAACCAAAAGTCACTACTCCACTTCCCGCCATGGAATGAATGAGGAATAGCGATGATGGTGATTATCGGCTAATGCATCGGTGAATGATGGAATGGTAAAGAATGAATAATTTCCCTCTGAATACCTTTTATAAATGCATGTCCCCTCTTCACCATGTCATGTGCATGGATTTTCTCTGCCATGTGGCACCTCTCTGAAGCCTCGTGGGCCCCTGGGTGACCTTATCTCCAAACATCGAACAAAACAACCTATTTCATATCACCATGGAGTTTCACTACTCCCCATACTATTTCCATGGAGTGGGCTCTAAAACAATACATTATTTTATTAATATAAAAATATGTACAATATTTACAATATATTTACAACTTAAGCCCTTCAACCACTTATCCAAAACCAACATATATGGCTAGGCATGTTGAACCCAAAATCTATATACACATATACATAGGAACGTAGGCCCGCAAAATAACTTTGATTCACCAACGTAAATATTAATTTACATTAATAGTTCAGGGGAAAATTTGAGGGTGATACATTCTCCTCCCCCTTAGAACAACACCATCCTTGATGTTCCTTTTCCTTCAGCAGTAAACATCTGCTAGCAAACCTCTGGTCTTAATTTGTCTTCTGTTCACGTTCCATAATTTTTTCCACTACTGTAAAATGTCTCCCAATGGTTGTAGTTTCTCAACATACACCTATAGCATCAACAAATAAATAAACATATTATAACCATGTATATAAAACAAGTATTCTATCCATAAATATTATATTCCCAAGAATTTTGATTTATAATTTATATATAACTCAACATAATAGATGCATTCTAAATCAATACTTATCTAGATGAATAAAAGGGATGTTGACTTCTTGGGCATCTAATTCCCCATCACTAGGTACATACCCATAACCCATCTGTTGCACCCAATTGGTAAACCTTTTCACTGCACCTAGAAGTCCTGTTACCCACCACCAGTGGGTGACACCCATAGGAGGAATTTTTTTCTCTTGGACTGTCTTCAGCCGATAGCTAGAAACCCCTTATAGCCACCATATAGCTCAATGTGACACCATATCCACCACCTAAACCAGTCATCATGTTCCCTCACCCATCTATTATGATCCTATGTTTGAAGGTGGGCCTTCCAACCCCGAAGGTATGGATTTTCATTATGTAATTTTTTCTTACTTATCAAGGACACATCTAGAGATGCATTAGTGGAGGGATTTGATGGAAAGAAAGGGTTTGGTCTGTACCCTTGTCCCCTTGTTCAACTTGGTGGTTAGTCTTGTATCCTAGTCCTGTGTGATCTTTTCTATTGACTACTAGCTTCAGGAGTAGCACTACATGGGAAAACCTAATTTTGGTCGCATGTGTTGGTTCTGTTATCTCTGTTATGTAAAAGGATAAGAAAATGGATTCAAGCACTCTCAAAGGCTGTAAACACACTTAAGTTCATGCCAAGCGAACCATTTCTGATGTTCAATTCTCCAAATTTTGGCTAAAATCTTTCTACCGGTTGAAGAAGTTGCAAGAGGAAAGCCCTTGGAGGAGCAGAAATACACTACCGGGAGGCACAAATACTCTAAATTCATGAAAAATCTCAAAACGTAGGCTTAAGGGTCTGAAATCATATCAGCCATTGGATCTGGCCGATCAACGATCCAGATTGCATCGGCATACCGCAGTCGGAGCAGGCGGGCAATGGCAGCGACTCAGGAGACCTCACCGATGAGCGATCGCCGATATCGCATCGGCGGGTCGCAATGGAGGACTTACAAAAGAGGTTCGGGCCTTTATATTTGGCGATATGCGATCATCGACATCACATCGCCGATATCACGTCGGCATATCGCATCAGCGCTTACAAAGGGGGCAGTGCCTTTTGCATGGTTATGTGCGATGCGACAAGCCGGACCCGATAGCACTATACATTGTTTTCGATAAATCATCGGGTCCACGGCGATATCGCTGTCGGCACTTTCAAAGGGGCGGAGCTTTTATACAAGGCATGTATGCGACCCGATGGGGTCCGGGAGATTAAAGTTTATATATTTTCAGTTCCGGAGAGGGCATTTCTTTGTGTTTTTCAGTGTTTTTATATATGTTTCCAAATATGAGGAATCGGTGGTATGGGCTCATTTCGCAGTCGGCATATCGCAATCGGGGAAATCAGTGGTGCATAGCAAATTGCATGTATGGATGCCGATGCGATGTGGCCCAGACCCGATGGGTTTTCAAAGCAGAATGGCATAATATTTGAGGTCCGCAAAAGCCATTTTTATGATTTTGGGACATTTTTACATGTATTTTCGAATACAATGAAACAGAGGATTGGCCGGTTAATATATGCAATGTGACCCGAAAGGCAGACCCGATAGAAAAAATATATGTATGTGGGCCCTTGATATTCAAAAAATAGCAAGGTGGGCGGTATTTCTCAGTGGCGCGAAGATGATGAAAGCAAGCATGCAGCAGTACAGCGCAGTAGGTAGCTAGCTGCCTTCAAATAACAGTATGGCCGAGCAGGAAAGAGGACGTGCCCCAAATAGATCAGCATTTATCAGTCATGATGGAGCCATTTCAATGTTCAGCGACTGTCGTTAATTAGCAGTATGGCCGAGAAGGAAGCAGGACACTGCAGATCCAGTCAAAGCATTCAATGGCTATGGGCTTCACCCATATTTCA
>APFE030230312.1:62987-146919 GCA_000404065.3 Pinus taeda
CTTTCAATTAGAAACTTCTTTTACAATGATTTTGTACTGGTGCAGTCCTTTACCAGTACGCAGGCTGCAACCTGCAGAGAGAAACAACTCTCTCTCGTTCTCCAGTCTCTCCTGGAAGGGAGCTACAACCCCCTTTTTCTCTTTTACTTCTTTAAGGACCACATTTCATAAATTTTCAAACTGGATCCATGAACATCAAATAATCATCAAGTACATGAGAATCACCCAATCTCCTTGTACAATGAACCAATGAATCACCCAACTCTTCAGAATACTGTAAACAGAAAAGAAGTACCAGAAATATAAACCCAGAAATCTGCTGCAATAGATAAAGGACAATCAACAATAGTTTCAAGATAAGACCGCAACTTCACCAACAGGGGCCTGCGTATATCCGCGGCTCTTCTGAGACTGAACTGCGCAGATACGCACTAGTTGTTCTTCTGCTCTACGTACTTTTCTTTAGATCCGCACCTTTTCTTTTGACATACTGCGTAGACCCGCACTGTGCCTTCTTCTCGCCTGCGTACCTCGCACTTCGCGCTTGACTGTGTTGCGTGCGCCCCGCACTATGCCTTCTCCTGTACTGCGTACCCCGCACTGCGCCTTTGACTGCGCTGCGTACCCACGCACTGCGCCTTCGAATCGCCTGCGGACTTCTGATTAGGTCCAAATTTTCAGTACATCAATGTGCCACAGTCAGTCAGATCCACAGATCTGTTCATGCGCCCGAGAGATCACGACATGCCAATAGATTCACCTTAAGTTAAGTTATCTCCTTGAATTAGATCTAGCTTTTAAAAAAAAAAACCAATCACCCGAAATTTCAGATCTTAAGATATTCAATTGCCGAAGCTAAGTTTAGCCAAGTGATCTCCTTCCCTATTTATAGTCAAGCCCTTATTCACACCATGGGACAAAACCATCAATAACCAATACAAGGGATCCAAACCGGCGCTAAAATAGATCCTATACCACGGGCCAAAACCATAGGATCAAGAACGGTGAGCTAAATACCACGGGCCAAACATAAGGAACCCCACGTGAGCACGCTTTTTACTGCATGGAAGTGTGTGCACTGGGGTCCGCACCTTCTGTTCGGACAACCTGCGTACATGACCGCAACTTTCTGAACGGCGTACCTACGGGTCCGCGCCTTTTGAACTGTATACCTGCGAACCTCTTATTTTCTTCATTTTGAGAGCCTGAACAAACCACTGCCACTTGAGTGAGTTGCCATCAAGTACAACACCTGTATCATAGAGCCATAGAGCCATACCAGAATCATAATGCCAACAGGAAAATAGAGGCCTCAATGATTAAAAGGCTCCAAAGGATCAATTCATGTTTTTTTGTTAGTTTTATCTTGGAACTCTCTTCTATTATCTCACTCTCCCATGCTCTTGCACACTTAGAGTATTCCTGGAGCAATTTGGCATACATTGAATTGTGGCAAGGTAAAATTTAAAAGAAAGGAATTGGGTGAGAATCCCTTGACTAGGTTTGGAAACCGCAATTCCAAATGAATGTGTGTTTTGCATGAATACAGGAAATATTCTTAACCTTGACTTTGTTTTACATTATGTGGATATGTTTCATATTCATGGACATGTATTTGATAGGTATAATAGTTGGTTTCTAGTTATAGCTATATTTTTCAAGAGAATTGGAGTCCCTTGAGAGATGATATATGTACATGTTCAGTTACAAGGAAGCGTGCTTGGCACAGCAAGGTAAGGTAACTGGTATATTGTATATTTATTTATGCGCTGGCAATTATATGTTTATAGCAATATGATGCAGGGAATAGCATGGAAAAAGACAATTCCATGAAATCTTGAAGAAGGCTCAGGTTGAGATTTTCCTTTGGAAGCACTAGGAATCATGGGGTTGAGTCATGGTGTTTTTTGAGAGTTTTGTGCTTTCGGTATTTTTTTATTTGTTTTTGCTTGATTTGTGGTTTTGATTATATCTGGTGCATGGTCATGCCACTTTGTTTATGGTGTCGTATTTTTATTGGCTTTTCATGGTTTTTTTCTTGTTTGTTTCGTGTTCTTGTCTTTTATGTTTTGAGGGCCTTGGGAACTGGCTGGAAAAAGAGGAAAGCTAGTGGAGCTCAAGGGGAGTTGAATGAACCCAACAAGTAATGTAAGACTTGGATGAAGCTCAGTGCATGAGTAAAGAGCATCTAAAAGCAATAGTATGACAGCTAGTTGGATTGGTTGGGCCCATTGGGATAAATGGATAGTGGCAAGGCAGTAATTCGAAAGGTAACAAGAAAGGTAAAGTAAATGGATTTGAGGTGTCAGATTCCTTGGCTATGTTGGGAAATATTTCTCTCAATGTTGTGCGTGTTTCAAAGATAAAGGGATTTATCTTAACCTTGACCTTATGATATATAGTAATATGTTAGTATATATAATATATATATATATAATATATATATGTATATATGTATGTCGTTGTTTGACAGGGTCATCAGGGATCATGACCATTTTAAGCTAATGTTTTACATGTGTATATATTGTTAGGCCCTCATAATACTAGTGATTCCCCCAATACTATTGTCATTGTATCCCTTATTTTTATTATTGTGCCCTATTGTCCCCATATTGTTATTAGTATGCCCCATAGAAACTCACTATTGTTATTTTTGTGCCCTTATGTTATTACTATTATGTCGACTTGATTATATTGTGACCCCTTATACTCCTATATATAGAAGGGAGGTTTAGTCATTTGTATCATCCAAGAATTGTTCATTTTTGTAATGTAAAGGAGGTTCCCCCTCGAAGAGGCTGAATTCTAAGGTGTTGATATATCTTTTCTATCTTTTTGTGAACTGGTTTCCTAACATTTGGTATCAGAGCCTTGGATTCTAGGGTTTCGCTGCTCCAAATAAGTCATTGTGGCATTTTCGCTATAACTTTTTTTTTGAGACGTTTCAGAAGCTACAAAAAAACCCATTGAGATGAAATCGTTCTGAACTTCGGATCCAAATTTCAGAGCTTGTATCGCTATATTTGTGGAGATATGATCTGAGGAAGTTAGAGTTTTTGCAAACTCCCGAATTACATTCCAAATAGGTGACCTGGGGAAAATCATCATAACTTTTGTTTTGAGCATAAGATTGAAATTCCTTAAGACGTTTCAGAAAGAGGAAGGCCTATAGATTTTTTGTATCAGTTTCAGGTACTAAAGTTGAAACAGTGACACGTGGCACGTCGTACAAGTTCGCTATACTAAACTAGTCTATAATCAGGTTACCATGGTAGATTTGGCATAACTCTACCTTGGAGAATCCAATCTTGATAAAAATTGTTGGGTTAGAAATAGGACTCAAAGGGCTACCACAAGACAAGATTTCAGATATTTGAGATCCGCGGTTACAGAGATATAACAGATTCAATATCGAGCTCTTACAAAGTGACAAAAATGTGTGTAGTTTTTTTTAAATTTTGCACAAGATTGGTTTGAAGGAATTCAAAGGGAATAGTGAATAATTATTAGCATTAATTAATGCCTCGAAGAAAGAAAATGGAAACACCTAGTAAGCAACCTGAAAGCTCTAGCATGAGTCGTGAAGAAGAGGAAGAAATGTAACATGATATATCAAAATTACAAGACCAAGTACAATAAATTTCACCCTCACTAAAGGTAAATGAAGCCAAGATGAATGGCGTGGAAGCTAATATGAATGGCATGAAAGTTAAGATGGATGGCATGGAAGCTAATATGAATGGCATGGACGATAAGATGGAAGAATTTAAGATAAATTTGAATAAGTTGCTACAAGAAAGGGTAGTAAAGGAAACTCATGATGAGAACAAAAGAAATGTTAATCATGATTTCATAGATTCTAATGTTGGATTGAAGACCCACCATGTTCCAAAAATAGATATGAGGAAGTTTGATGGCAAGGATACCGGAACACGGATACTACAGATGGAGCAATTTTTCGATCTCCATAATGAGAAAAACACACAAAAGGTATGTATTGCAACTTTATATTAGGAACCAAATCAGTTTGTATGGTATCGATGGCTTTTCTCTCGTAAACAAATTGTCACTTGGGAAATGTTTACGGAAAAAATGATAGCACATTATGAGGGTGTTATCACTCAGATTGTTCCCCAAAACTTGTGAGAAAATGGAATACGGCCGAGGTAACCACTAACCAATATTTTAGATGCAATTTCTAGCCAAACTACATCCAGAGAGGGCTCTCTCTTTATAATTTAAATTTTTTTATTTGAAGTTTTTATGCTAGTTATGATGTGCAGAGGTTTGTTTTAAATGTGTTTGGATGGTGATTTCAAACAGAGGTAGGATTCAAGTCTGAAAGAGTTTATTCCATTGGGAAATGGAGTCTATGAAGATGGACTGCTGAGTGTGTTTATGTGATGATGGGCAATACTGCAGAGCAAGATAATCAGTTTTGGGACACTATTGAAAGCTAGTGATTGATGGGATGTAAGACAGGGGATAAAGGGCAGTCAAGAATCCTTTATCATGGTGGCAGAGGGAAGGTGCGTGAATATTTTCAAGGAGCAGTGAAGAATTCCTTGACAATTTTCAGAATAAAGGAATCAGTAGAAATAGAAGCATTTAAGAATTCCTATTTATGCTAATTGTGAAGAAAACATAAATAACAGCAGGAATTGAACACAAAGTGTATTTAAACAAGTTCTGGGCTATTCTTTTTCCCTGTTGTTAAGATTATAAAACATATATGAGATTTGCAAACATAGAAAACACAAAACACAGTTTAGAATAACTTATTGAGCTAAAGAAAGACACAGGAATTATGTAGCAGAATCCAAAATCATCACATCCACATCCAGAAGGTCCAGCGGCAATGCATTTCAACAGCCTTTGTATTAATAAATATCAGAGTTACAGCGCAGTTCAATAGGAGAATCACCAACCCTAAATACATTCCTTGGGGGGTATTTATACAAAAAGAGAGTTTACAAAATATCTTGAGGATAAGATAAGAAGCAATAACTTCCTTCGGCTACTCTGTCAGTGAAATAAATGTAGAAATAAAGGTAGGAGTTATTGTGGTTGTGCTGGCTTCTTTAATTGACAAGATATTTTAGACTTTTCACCCAGGAATTCGGCTGGTAGTTATTTCCTTGATTTGCTTTCCTGTGTTGTTATCCTTATCTGTTCACCTGCTCTTGATTCATCTTTAATGTGTCCTGATCCTCGCTTGAGCTCCTTCCTTCATATCTGCCACGTGTCTTGCTCTTTGACCAAGTGTACATAAGCAGAAAGATCCAAATTTACTTAGGCAAAACTTCCAGCATACTCTGCCACCATTGTTCTGTAGGCAACTAATGTCTTTGTATTTTTACAAGTATTTCATCAGCATCAGTATACCTGTAAAAGTTAGGCTTGACTTCAAAAAGATGATTTATTTCATGTTCTATAAAAAACAAATTTTCCAATTTGTCATATAGATTTTGTCCGAAAGGAGGCCCTATGTCTTCTGAGGTGTTGGATGATGCAGTGATCTGATTTGTTACATACATGTTCACCCGATGAGCATATTGTTGATGTGATAACAGTTTTTGATTGCTTGTTACTAAACTAGGTAGACCCTTCTGCTGCAAGTTTGTGAATTTCTCTGTGAAGGCATTAATGTCCATCTGCATTTCTTGACACTTCCTTTCCAAATTTTGTATAAAATTTCTCATTGCTAGCACCTTCTTCACTGTCAAAATGGTGTCTGTCCTATCCTAGATGTCCAAAGCTGCTAGTTGTTCTTTAGTATTGGTATTCAAGAAATGGATGAGCCTATTGGCCTGCTCAAGCATATTTCCTAATGATGCCCTGGCCCTTTGAATTTTCTCTTGTGCCCTTGCTATTAATTCAATTTGTTCATATATTGTCTGAATTGATCGCCATTAGTCAGTAATGGACTGGCCAATCTTGGTCCACAAAATCATTTTAATGTCTTCCAGAGGTTTATGCAAGGTGAGATCCTTTTCCAATGATTTCACCTTGTTTTCCAGGGCCTTCACCTCTCTGGTCTTCTCTGCCACTGTTATTTTTTATTTGTCATAGCTCACTTCTAGCTTGGCTAGTCTTTCTTTTGCCTCCTTTAGCTCTGACATTTGAGCTTCTAGCTCTTTTACTGCCTTCATCATTTATTCCATCCTCATGCTGGTCTCGGGCTCTGTTGTTGCTGTTGCTGTAGCATCTGTAGTTGTTGTACCTTTTGTTGATGTTGGCTCAGTGGGAGGGTTTGTTGCTGTGTCTATGGGGGGAGCAGAGACAATTGTTGGAGTTGTTTCGAGTGGCTGGGAGGTCGACTCTCCCTGCTTAGTTTGCAATGCTTTATACAACTCTTGCTCTGTCTGCATTAGCCTTTGATTCATTCTCATCAATAAATCCATGACATCCTCTTCTGCTTTTTCTTGTGCTAGTTCTGTTGTTTGTGGATGCATGGTGATAGGCAGCTTCAATTGCTTTCTAAGGGCAGCAATATCTACCTCCTTCTTTTTGATCAATGCTTTGATGCCCTTGGCATCCTTGGGATCATGTCCCAACTCAACAATTATTTCTTCCAGAGTCTTTATTTGGTTGGCTTTGGCTAGAGAAGAGATCTTCTCTAGATCCAATTGAGCATATGTGTTACTCAATGACTCTTTTAATTGGTGGGCCAGCATTGCCTTGTCTGCCAGTGTAGCATAGACCATTTCACCCATTTGTTTGTGCAATTCTATTTGGTCCATTGGGTGTATGTCTTTGGCAAGGACCTCTAGATTGGTCCTTATGTAGTCAGCTGCAGATTGTGGCTGCTGAACCTTGGGCTTGAAATGACTTAAAATCATTTTCTCCTCCTTGATGTCATAGGCTACCATTAGTCTATGCTGTTTGGAGGGTGTCATCTTAAGAAATTGATCATATAACTGAATTCTTAGTGATTCATTTTGAGCCTTAATCTCCATAAATGATTTTTTGATGTTTGATTTTTTCTTGGCCTGTGACCTTGAGGAGGAGACTTCCATTCCATGCTACCTCTCCCCTTCTTGTCTGTGAGAGCTAGCGGAAGTCTGTTTACTGATGGCCCTCTCTCCTCTTTTGCTTTCAGTGATGTCTTCCACAATGTCCTCTTCAAGAGGATTTACCCTTTGCCTCTTGGCCTCTTGCTGTTTTGTTGACCCACTTGCAGGTGTGGTCTCTTCTCGGTCCCTTTTCTTACTTCTCTCCTCAAGAAGAGGAGTCTGCAGTGTTGGTACCTCTGGTGCTTGTGTCTGTAGTGAAGGGCCTTGCCCTTGACTGTGTTCTTTTGAGGTAGTAGGTTGTTCTTCCATTGTTTCTTGTTCTGCAACTACCAACTCCTTGCCCTTTGTTGTCCCTGTTGTTGGTGTAGTCCTTTCCTAGGAAACCTGTTGTACAGTTGTGGCAGTTGATGAGCTTTCCCCGGTTTGTTGTGGCTTTTTGAAAGACACCTGCCCAAAACAATCTAATTCAAGAGTTTTTTCCAAATTTTTCATGGTTTGTTCCATTTTTTCTTCCTTAGTTAACTCTTCAACTAGTGTGCCCTCCACCCACTCATCTTGGTTGGCAAACTTTTCTATGTCAAGGATGTTGCAGTGTTCATAGGGTGCCATCCTTTATTTTACCCTTCTTGAATTGATAAAGCCATATGGGTCATAGGATACCCACCAAAAGCTTCTCTTGAGTCTGAGTGTTTGACCCAATATTTCATGAGCATCCTTCCATCCCTCTTTCTTGTTCATAACAAAGGGGCCTAACTTGTCTCTCAGTTTCAATCGGGCCTTTTTCTTTGTGCTATGGAAGTGACTCAGATCTCAATTGATGAGTTACCTAAAATATTCCAAGGAAAACAGTCTCATTGGCACATATATGGGCAGCCTGTAGGGGCATAGCTCACAACCATATATCCTCATAATAGTGTGATTCTGGTAAAAGTACCAGTCACCTATTTTATAGTTTTTGGAGAGCTGTAGTATCTTTTGCTTATCATGTGTCAGTCTAGGAGGAGGAGTTCTCATCAGGAGAGAAGAGACTGGGTATACAAATAAATCAACAAACTCACAATAAGAGTAGGGAGAGCTGCGGACTTCATGAAAGATTGGGGTCCAAAAAATCACAGACCTCCTTTCCCCTTTATGGTCCAATTTTCTAATGGGGAATTGGAAGATATCTGGCTGGTAATATAGAAATAGATGATAGATATAGGAGGAATATTTAAAGATTCCCTCCTTGTCTAGCCTCAATAATTGGTCATGTATCTTATTGGCAATAAATTTGGCATAGTTGTATTTGACAGCAGGGGGCTGCCCTGGGGTAAAGATAGACATCATAACCAGTATGGTTTCATCAATATGCTCACTTGTCTTGAACCCCAACACAAAAGATATCATATCAACAACTAATCTACCCATTTCAGTGAAAGAGGCATAGTGAAAAGGAGGTGGCTCCTTAGGCTGGCGATCTGCTCTCATGAACACTTTGGCAATTCTGGTTATCTCTGAGCCGGAGAGTTTGGGACCTTCATCTAGCAAGTAATTCATGGTAAGAGGAAAATGGAGGTGGGTTGGTCTGAAGTTCAGCATCTGATTTATAGAGTCGGGAGTAATATGAAAAAGGGTAGTCCCAGATGGACTCTTAACTACCCTGTTTGTTGGCTCATAGTTCTCACAACAGAGGTGAATGATCTTAGGGAATATATTCACATAGGGGAGGTAGTATCTAGTTAGATTTGATTCCCAAATTCCATAGACATCATCTTGATTTAAGTAACTATTTATGAGCTAACAGACTACTTGAAGATGGTTTTGGTAGCCTTCTAGGTCTTGGATTAGATAGTCTCTATCAGCCAAGGGAAATTGTTCCAACTCTTTGTGGGGTTCATTAAGGGGAGTGATGTTCAAGGCCACTGGACATTCCATGGCTAAGCTCTGTTGCCTTTAAAATTGGAACTTTTGACTTTGTGCAGGCAAAATGGGCAGAACAATGGCTCTATGGATTTCTCCGGGATTTTCACCGTTGAAACTGGTTTGTCGGCTTCAATTTAGCTCTGTGGATTGAAGTTAGCTGGAGAAACAGGAGCTATGGGCTTCTTTGGCACAATGGGCTACAATTATGGGCAAAAGGCAACTTTCGGGGTTTCTTGGAGAGTTTGCAGGGCCGAACGAGCTCAATTTTAGCTCACTGTGTGATTTGTGGTGAATTTAGCAAGACAGAGGTTCTGGGATAATTTGGGCAGCAATACAGTGTTTCTTTTTCAAATTTGCAGGTGTTGTGGGCAATTTTATAATGAAATCCAATAAAAACAGGGTCGGGCGCAATTGGTGGTAAATACCTGTTTTCTCAGTGGAATGGCTGATTCGCAGGTGACCAGGTGGACCGAGGGGCCAAGCTATGTAATAAAATTGCTAGTTGGCAGACTTGAATGGCGAAAATAGTCTTTTGCACGTAAATTCGCATGCACAGGTCGCTTGGAGAAAACTAAGGTAAATGGAAAATCAGCATGACATCATTTTGTCGTGTAGCGAGGTACGGATGTTGACATGGAAGGTGACGTGGCATATGATGTGGCGGGTGACATGGCAGGTGATGTCATCAGGTGACATGGGCATGACGTCAGCAGGGAGGTAGGCGGGTGGTAAGTGGTATTCCCTGCACTGCTTTTGGGGGGAAGTGGTTTCAGGGGAGGGGGCTCCGAACACACCATGCACTTGATACGCGTCCTCAGTACGGCGGAAATACCGCCCATCCCCCGAACAATATCGTTCGGCAGGTTAGGGCTTCTGAAATTGCCGACCACCGTCGGATCTGGCAACGCCGATCGGACGGTTGGCAGGTGATGGAGGTGGCGGTAGGTTAGCAGCGGGGGACCCACTTTAATTTTTTGCGTATTGTAATGTTTTTGTTGTATTTTCAGACTTTGGGTAAATGGGTTTTTGGGGGTAAAAATGCGGGTTTTCGGATATTTATTTAGCCAGAGGCTAAACAAGTCTCGATGGGCACGTGGAGGGTTGTTATTGGCCCCTGGTGGACCAATAACTCCCTAGAAAAAAATTAAAATATAGCTATAGTTAGCCAAGGGTCGGGGTACTAGATTTTTTAGGGATTTTGTGTACTTACACATAGTAAGGGAGGGGAATATACATAGGAGCTATATAATAAGGTTAGTAGGTTAATATGATTATGTGGGATGGGTTTGTATGGTTTAGGATAATGTTTATAGAGTGAAAACTTAGGCAAGGGGGGAATGGAAGGATGCCAAGTGGTGAAATTTAGGAAACTTTGGTAAGATGGAATAAAGGCTTTTTACACAAGAAATGTGGCTTGTTTTGCCTAGGTGAAAACACATTTTCACTTAGTTTTCTATGGGATGAAGTGGACTTAAAGGTAATGAGAAGATCTCATTTCCCTTAGGGGGAATGTTAGTAAGTGTTTCTTGGCAAAAATGGGGAGGGGAATTAGTCATGCTCCATTTGTTTTGTAGCCACCTTGCCATGGTACTTTATGATTTTTATGAGATGGCAACTTGTTCCAAAGGAGAAAATTGCTCATAAACCATGCTTCTATACCATCTAAATTGCCTACCCAACCTATTATACCTAACATTTTCTCTTCATTTCCATTGGGTGCATTTGAACTAGCAAACCCTGATTCTTCTCTTTTATTTTAGCTGCCCTCCTATCTAAGTCTACCCTTATTTCTTCCAGGGCTCAGATTAAGCTGTTGAGACCCTTTGCTTCTCTGCCTACTACTTGTCTGCCAAGCTTAAAATGTTTATGCAGACCTTTATTCTCTAGTCTAAGACAAGTGAAATTCAAACATGATTTAGCCAGGATTAGACTATATGGCTATTCATCAATTGTGACAAGAGTCAACCACCTATACATAGTGAATTTCTTCAAAATATGGAACCTTTGCTACATGAAAAGGATGAACATATTTGGCACTTCCCCAGTCAATCATGAAAAATGAAACCTATTGGTATAGGAAGCTAACAAAGGATACAAAAAGAAACACCTTTTTTAGCCAATAGATAAATCTCAAACAAAAGGGTTCAATGATGGAGCACATTGAGGACTTCCAAAAATTGAACATAAGGGTAAAATATATTCCAGAAGAGCATAGGATTGACGTGTTCATAGGGACTTTAAAGGATAATATCCAACATGAGGTTTGCCTTTGGGAACCTAATTCATTGGAGAAGGTATTCAGGTTAGCAAGAAAAATGGAAAGCAAAATTATGGCAACCAGGAAGCCTACCACTCACAACTATAAATATGGAAGTGTTGTTACCCCTAGCCTTCCGCAACCTATAAGGTTGACACCACAACAATTGGAAGAAAAAAGAGAAAAGGGATTTTTTACAGTTGTGATAGCAAATACACTAAGGGTCATAACTGTGCTGAGAAGAAATTATTCTACATAGATTGTGAAGAGGAAGAAGAAAAGGAGCTAGAAAGGTCAAAGGAAGAGGATATAATCTAGGAACAAAGCCTAGATAAAGAAGAAATGAATCCGACCATATCTTGTAATGTATTTGGTTGGAATTACCACTCCTCAAACCATTAAGATAGAAGGACAAATCAAGAAAAAAAGGTAATAGTGTTGATTGATTCAGGAAGTACCCACAATTTTATTCATTGTAAGGTAGCAAAAGAATTGAATTGCTTCCTATATCCAGCACCAGAGTGTCATGTGATGGTTGCAAATGGAGGAACGATAAATTGCTTTGGAAAGTGCCATAATATCAAGCTATCCATGGGAGAATATGTATTGGCTAGCCCGATGCTTTCCATTCCAATGGGAGGTGTTGATGTTGTACTAGGAGTCCAATGGCTACAATCCTTGGGTACAATAGCTTTTAATTTTCAAGAACTTTTCATGAAATTTTGTGCGGAAGGAAAGGAAGTTGAACTAAGGGGTATTGTAGGGAAACCAGGAAAGATAATCAGCTCTAACGGTATGACAAAGGTTCTAAAGAAGGAACAACGAGGTGTAATTGCGTGATTATGTTTGCTAAAGGTTCCCACATCAAAATCATCTATTTATCCATATCTCCAAAAAGTATTGGACAATCATTCCAAGGTATTTGAGACTCCCAAAGGTCTCCCACCTATTCGTGATCATGATCATGTTATTCATTTGATTCCAAGTTGTGTTCCTCCAAACATCAGGCTGTATAGATATCCTTATGCCCAAAAGAGTGAAATTGAACGTATGGTTGCAGAAATGCTAGAGGTTGGTGTAATTCAACCTAGTCAAAGTTCTTTCTTTGCTCCGGTAGTATTGGTGCACAAGAAGGATGGATCATGGCGCATGTGTCCGGATTATAGGGAGCTCAACAAGCTCACTATTAAAGATAAATTTCCCATTCTTGTCATTGATGAATTATTGGATGAATTGCATGGATCAATTTACTTCACCAAGTTGGATCTCCGTTCAAGATATCATCAAATCAGAATGAAGACTGAAGACATCCTAAAAACAGCATTTAGAACTCATGAGGGTCATTGTGAATTTTTGGTCATGCCTTTTGGCCTTACCAACGCACCTTATACATTTCAAGGTCTGATGAATTCCATTTTCAAACCCTTCCTTAGAAAATTTGTGTTAGTATTTTTTTTTGATATACTAATCTATAGCAAGTCTTGGAAGGATCATGTTGAACATGTTGACAAGGTGCTCAAATTATTGGAGGAGAAATAATTATATGCAAACAGCTCCAAATGTTTCTTTGGAGTACAAAAGGTAGAATATCTAGGTCATATTATATCTCATGAAGGTGTTAAGGTAGACCCTAGCAAAATTAAAGCCATTAAGGAATGGAAAATCCCCACATCCATAAAGCATCTGTGAGGATTTCTCGGGTTGACAGGGTATTATCGCAAGTTTGTTAAGAATTATGGGAGAATAGCACCACCTCTAACAACATTATTGAATAAAGATGCATTTTCATGGACTCCAGAAGCAAAAAGGCCTTCGAACATCTTAAAGAGGCAATGTGCCAAGCACTGGTCTCAGCTACGCCGGACTTCACAAAAACATTTATTGTGGAATGTGATGCTTCAGGAAATGGAATTGGTGTTGTTTTAACACAAGATGAAAGACTTGTTGCTTTTGAAAGTTGTCCAATCAAGGGAAAGTATTTACACAAAGCTATTTATGAGAAGGAAATGTTGGCAATACTACATGCACTTAAGAAATGGAAACCGTACCTAATGGGAAGACACTTCAAGGTAAAAATGGATCATGATAGTCTTAAATACTTTTTAGAACAAATATTATCCTCTCAGAGAAACAAAAATGGGTCACAAATATGTTGGGTTATGACTTTGAAATCATCTACAAAAAAGGGAAGCAAAATGTTGTGGCAGATGCACTCTCAAGAAATGATGAGGATGTGGAAGCATTGTTGTGTGCCATTTTTATTATCCAACCATATTGGATAAATGAAGCGAGGGAGGAATAGAAGAATGATGAAGAAGTGTGGGCACTCATTCAAAAGTTACAACAAAATCCCAGTACATCTGATACATTTAGCTAGAAAAATGATTCGTTATGGTATAAAGATTGTTTATACCTATGTAAGAATTCCCAACTCAAACAAAAGATTCTTATGGAATTGCACACTTCTCCCTTAGGAGGGCACTCTTGGTTTTTAAAAACTTACCACAGGGTTAAGAAGGAATTTTTTTGGGATGGCCTTAAATCGGATATTCAAAAGTTTGTGGTTGAATGTTTGGTTTTCCAACAAAATAAAGTTGAAACAATTAATACCCCAGGTCTATTACAACCTTTATCCATTCCAAGCCAACATTGGGAGGAGGTTTCAATGGATCTTATCACAGGTTTACCCAAGTCCGAAGGAAAGAGTGTCATCATGATGGTAGTCGACATACTTACCAAGTATGCACACTTTTGTGCATTATCACATCCATTTAAAGCCAGTAAAGTTTCTACTGCATTTATGGAAACAATTCAAAAGCTACATGGAAACCCAAAGATTATTGTAAGTGACAGAGATCCCATTTTCACTAGAAATTTTTGGACAGAATTATTTTCACGTCTCGGTACTCAGTTAGCTCATAGCTCATCTTATCATCTTCAATCTGATGGGAAAACTGAGATAGTAAACAAATGTTTGGAAGGATATCTTTGTTACTTTGTATCCGATAAACAGACACAATGGGTCAAATGGTTGCCTCTGGCTGAATGGTGGTATAACACTTCCTCCCATACAGCAACAAAAATGACCCCATTTATGGCACTTTATGGGTATCAACAACCATCCATCACATCATATTTAAGAGGAAATTCTAAGGATCAGGCAGTGGAACATCACATCGAACATCAACAACAAGTCCTCCAACTCTTAAAGGATAACCTCGTGTTGGCACAGTATAGAATGAAACAATATGCAAATCAACATCGCAGTGAAAGAAGTTTTGATGTAGGTGATTGGGTATTCCTATGGCTACCACCATATAAGCAAATGTCCCTCAAGCAAGCAAAGAAGGATAATAAATTATCACAAAAGTATTATGGTCCGTACAAGGTGTTGCAAAAGATTGGTACTATGACATACGAATTGGAGCTTCCTGCAGCTTCTCAATTGCACCCAGTTTTCCATGTTTCATGTTTAAAGAAGATTATAGGTGACAAGCTCCCAGTTCAAACAATATTGCCAGAACTTGACAAGGAAGGAAAAATCATATTGGAACTGGAAGCAGTCACAGAAACAAGAGCTCTATAGCTACGAAATTGATCAATTCTGGAGTATCCAATCAAGTGGAAGAACTTATCTGCTGAAGATTCCACATGGGAGGATGAGAATTTTATACAAAAGCATCCAAAACTACTTAAGCATTGAGGAAAACATCTTTCGGAAGGAGAGGGGAATGTTAGGCCGCTATAATACTAGTTTTTCCCCCATTACTATTGTCATGTATCCCCTATTGTTATTATTGTGCCCCTATTGTCCCCATATTGTTATTAGTATGCCCCATAGAAACCCACTAAAGGTGATTTTTGTGTCCTTATGTTATTATTTTTATGTCGGCTTGATTATATTGTGACACCTTAGACTCCTATATATAGAAGCGAGGTTTAGTCATTTGTATCATCCAAGAATTGTTCATTTGTGTAATGTAAAGGAGGTTGCCCCCTCGAAGAGGCTGAATTCTAAGGCATTGATCTATCTTTTCTATCTTTTTGTGAGTTGGTTTCCTAACATATATGTATGTATGTATGTATGTTATGTATGTATGTATGTATGTCATTGTCTAACAAGATCATCAGGGATCATTCTTGTGGAGGAATGATTGTTTATGCAAGTGAATGGCTTGAAGAGGTTCCTATTTTATGAGGAATCAAGTGGGAAGAGTAGCCTTGACAAATCTACGTGGTAAATATCATTTGGACATGAATTGATATTATTTGTTTATATTATTCCTATGTTTATGTTATGGATAGGATATGTTGAGGGATACCATAGTTGAATGAAAGCAGTGTGATTTGTGTACATTGTGTGCATTGTGTATGTATGGTGTTGTGTGCATGTGGTGTTGTGTACACGTTGTTCAAGTGGTACTATGTACTTGTGGTGTTGTGTACATGTTTTTCAAGTGGTATTGTGTACATGTGGTACTATGTACACGTTGTGTAAGTGGTGTTGTGTACATGATGTGCAAGTGGTGATGTGTACATGTGGTGTTGTGTACACATTGTGGAGGTGGTGTTGTGTACAAAGTGTTGATTACATGTGGTGTTGTATACATGTTGTACATGTGATATTGTGTACATGTCATACATGTTGTGTTGTGTATGTGTGGTACTGTGTTATATGCATTGTGTAGTCATTATATCATGACAAGCATATTCGTTGTGTTGTAATATGTACACGTATATGTGTTGTGTTGTACACTGGGTGTAGGTGTATGTATTGTGTGGTGTTGTACACCAAGTGTAAGTGCATGTGTTTTGTTGTACACCGCGTGTAGGTGTATGTGTTGTGTTGTATATCGAGTGTATGTGTATGTATTGTGTGGTGTTGTACATCATGTGTGGGTGTATGTGTTGTGATGTACATTGTGTATGTGTACGTGATTGAAGAGAACAAAATGCACTAGGTGCTTGTCGAGTTTGGCAACTGATTCAGTGTGTGTACGCAAAGGACAAGAATAAAGGTATAAGCAAGGATCGATTGATGGATAAGTATCAGTATTTTATTTCAATTTTTATTATGCAAGTGATATATGACTCTGATTTATGATGGTTACACATGATTTATGATTCTCATCTATGATGGTTGTGTTTTGAGCTAGCCGGATGTTATATGTTTATACATGATGATTTGATCAAAGAGCTAGTTTTAATTTTTTTTACAAGAATTAAACAAAATTGCAGGTGTACTTTATTGATGAACCACCAATGAGGTATGATTTGAATTTATTTCAATTCTTTTTGAAATTGATGACAATTATGTGCTTGGTATAGGAAAGCATGGAAAACTCCCAATTTAGGTGGTTGGAATTAGTTGCCATAATGTGCGCAGCATCAGAAAAAGGAATTTGAATAGGCAGAAGTATGTTGGTAAAGCACTTCAGGAGTTGGGCCACTGTGGGACATTGGTACCCAATAGTGTCCACTGATTTACATGAGCATGTTATGATTGATATGATGGTTTTGAGGCAGGGATATGCCTTGGTTTTTGGACCTTCGGATGTGAGGAAACGTTGCCAAGGGATGGATCGCCCGAGAGACTATGTAGTAGAGAAGGGATTTCCAATCGAAGTTGGAAGGTGTGTGACTACACAAAAGGGGGTGACCATATCTCCTAAGGGAACGTGTAGCATAGAAGGGAAGTTCAGGGAATGAATTTGTTTTGGTCATTATTATTTCCAGATGGAATCAGAAGCACATTGGGAGTGTGTCATGGAAAAATAATTTGGTAATTTTTCACTGAGAGAACAAGTAGCGCAGGATTGTACCGTTGGACATTGATGTAGATTTGACTTTCGGATTCTAAACTTATTGGGAAGGAGGTGAATCATAGTACTACTTTTTAGGGTGGGGGTGTGAGCCTATGGATTCCCTTATTGATTCATATAGGCACCATATCCTTTTATTTGTTGGTTAGAGAAAATGTGCATATTTATGTGTATATTATTGTAAATACTGTATCTAGTTTTGTATAAAGCTCCATAGATAGTATGATTATTTGTTGGTTGAAGAAAATGTGTATTAGTATATGTGGTTGTTATTGTCAATATCATAATCAGATGCATTATAAAGCTCTAGTAAATGGTATGATTGTTGTGTTTTCAGCAGTTGATATGTTGTAAATACTACAACGAGCTATGTTATAAAGATCCACAGCCAGTATGTTTTTGTTTTCAGTGGTTTGCTGGTCAAAGGTGTAATAGAACACAAAGGCATTTGTTTCCCCAAGAGGAAGGGGTTTGTAACAGAACCTGGCTGATTTTCCATGTAAAAAAATATAAGACCAAGGTCATGGGACATGTATTGCAAGATGAATGGTAGGAAAAACATCCTAGTGGGTATCACTTTAAATTTATTATGGCTAAGGATATTGGAAATGGAAAAGAGGCATTAATTGGAATTTATTTATTAAAATGAAGGAAAATAGGAGAAAAGGAAAGTGAAAGGTCACAGAATTTCATGTGAGTAAAATTGAAGGAAAATAGAGGAAAATGAAGAAAATGGAGGCCTTAATGATAAAAAGGCTTCAAAGGATCAATTCATGGTCTTTTGTTAGCTTTATCTTGGAGCTATTTTCTATTCTCTCACTCTCTCATAATCTTGCACACATAGAGTATTCTTGGAGCACTTTGAAATACAATGTATTTGGAGAAAGAATGCAAAGGAAAGTAGGAAAGTGTAAGGGAACAGGTGGATTTGTGGCTACAAATGGATTACTTTGCAACTATCAAGTTACATGTATGATTTCATTTCTATTTTTGGCATGCATTATATATGCATATGGTTAATCGGTTATGTGTTGTCATTGGCATGGAGATTTGTTGACAGTGGTTTTAGCCTTGCCTTTCCATTTCTTGGATAGTTATAGTGTTGTGGGTTTTTCCACTTGTTTTTTCTGGTTGGTGCTCAGGTTCCTTATGTTTGTGGGTTAAGTTACTATTTCATGGAGCCATTGGTTAGTACAAATTCTCTAGAAGCCCTGGAACAACTTGGGTTGAGTTACCAGCTTTGGAGCATAGGTTGGAGCAAATCCTCTAGAGCCTTTGGTGGGTTGAGCTACTAGTCCCTAGAGCCAGGTTGGACAAACGCTCTAGATCCCTCGAAGGTTTTGGGTTGAGTTATTAATTCCTGGAGTCACTGTTGGAACACATTCTCTAGAGCTCTCGACAACTTGGGTAGAGATCGATCTGGTTGGTGTTAGTGGCATCCGACCGGGAAGTGGAATCAATGGTTGAGGGTTGAGGTGGTTTGGCCTATGGAATCTCTAGTTTTATTTTGTTTGGTTTATTCCATGAGTTCCCACATTCATGCTTGGAATATGGCATGGGGGTGCTTGGCTGAAAGAAATATTTGGTTCAGCCCAATATATGGTCATGTGGTACATGGAATTCTCTGACTTGGTTGGAATTTTCATATGTTAATATGAGGTATTTTCTATTGTGATCTATGAGCATATGTATTGATTATGTTGGTGATATTATGGTTTAGTTTCCATGGTTTATATGTTAGTTATTTGATGGTTATATGTTGGTTATATGATGTATGTTGTATATGATTCTTGACATGTTTGATGAATATATGAATGGTTGATGAATGAATGGACTAACAAATGTTATTGCAGCTATTATGATAGAGAATTAGACCTTCTTGGTGATTCTCAGATAAGTTTCAGACCCCTATGTTTAAATATGATTTCATGACCTGTAGATTACATGTTCACCATGTGTTTGATGAAATGATTTTCATGGTTAGGCTTGGATAGGTCAAGTATTTGATAAAAAAAATTATATGAATGGATTTACCTTAATGTCATTTACCATTCTAGAAAGTCTCACTGAGTTTTGGGTGGTGGTCTCGAGGCTAACCTGGCATTTAGGCTCAAAATCTAGGATCGCACCCTCTAAACTAGATAAATTTAGTTGCAAGCCCATGGATGTAGTGTTGTGCATGCGGTTCAAGGTTCCCAACCACATGGATGCCTTCTTGTGGGTGTGGTTAAGGGCCCAGGGCTGAGAAATAGAGGTCTAGCTCAGGGTTTGGCCTCCTGGGGTGGTTTTTCAGCCTCTAAGTGACTTGTAGCTCCTGTAGGATGTGTTGAGATGTCAGTTTGTCATCACTAGTCGGCCCCATTTCCTTAATTGGTTCTACGAGGTCAGGTCAAGTCATATTATCTCATTGTCTCATGTTTACCCTGGTAGGTCTGTGAAACTAGGTAAATGTGGGAGGCGTGGTTACACTTGTAAAATATTTTTTTTCAGTTGAGGAAGAATATCATTACTCCTCCATTCATCTTCAAGAGCAAGTTATCAAAGGATGCCATGATGAAGAAGAGGATGGTAATTTAGTGAGTGTGTCTTCTAAGGAATATGAAGAGGAATTGTCAATTCCAAAGTTGGAAATTAACAATGATGAACCTAGAAACATCTCCTTATGATGAATATGGGGATCTTGATCTTGAGAGTATCCAAGTGTTGCAAGAAAGGATGGTGGAATATGGTGAGTCTTGCAGGCAACTTATGGAAACATATAGCACCAAGGATATTTTCTCCCACTTATATGACCAAGAAGAGATGCTCTACAATACGAAATGTGAATATAATAAGAACCCTACAGATTCCCTCCTCCTAGAAGAATATTACCAAAATCATGTAGTAAATACCTTGGGTGATATTATTCAAGGAAAAAGAAAGAGGAAGAGTCCTCCCTGTTGAAATATGTAACTAGGTTCGGTCTTCATAATGACACATGTAATCATGATTTTATATAAAGAGAAAGTAAATTTATTGTTTTTGTTCTCAAGGCATGGGTTTTGTGCTTAAATTAAATTTATTTTTAGGTCAAGCACCCATTGAGTGCTTCTAGGGCTTGTCATTTAGTCTACAAGTAAATTGATTCATTTTCATGTATTGAAGACCCATTTGGGCATGTTACATACTGAAAAGAAAATTTATTTGAGTCATAATAGAGTCAAAAGACCCTCCAACACCTTGTCATTGTGAAAAATCAAGTCAACCTTCTCGAGTGGACAAGTTAGCCTAAAAGAAACAATTTGACCTAGTGGGAGACCTATTTATAAGGGATAATTCAACCTCACTTGATCACTTACTCACTTCACATAAGTTCGATCAAGGAAGAGGAAAAGGTGTGAAGAAGAGAAGGACAAGAAGAAGAAAATAAGAACAATTTGGATTTTATTGGGCTATTACTCTTCACATGTGCAAAGAAATCGGGGCACCTATTATAGTAGCAAATACCAAGTTGCAGAAGTCGAATAAGGGCATCAAGAAGTACACTTCACAAGTCAAGTTCTCTAGGAGAGAGAATCAACTCAAGCGAAGAGGAAAGGAGGAAAAAACTACCATAATTTTTTCTCGTGAGCAAGATCTTAGGTTTCTGCAGAAGAATCTAATGTGAGGTTGAAGTTGTAGAAGAATCCACTCGGAGGTCGAAGTTGCAGAAGAATCTGCTTGGGGGTCGAAGTTGCAGAAATTACTAAGGCTGAAGTTTCTAGAAGTAAATATCGTCAAAGAAAAGTTTGACTTGGTCTTGGAGGGCTCTTGTTCAATGATCATAGGTCTTGGAATTCATCAATTGAAATTCTATAAGAAGAGAAGAAGTATTGTGGGTTTTCCTCTCAATTGGAGAGGTTTTGGCCTGGATGATCGCCTATATCTTGTGTCCTCTTGTCTTATAGTTAAATAAAAATAATCAAGTGAAAGAAGAAGCTAATTAAGTTAAATAAAAATGCATCACAAGTAGTTATCAAAGCAAGAGAAATCACCCAATCTAGTTTCCCCAAGATTTCTCAACACTCCCTGCCTAGAAAGGAACAGAAATATTTGCAGCGTAGCTAGCATCGAATACATATTAAAGAATGGGATGACTCTGAGAAATATCATCATCATAAAAGGGAGGCAGAATATATGGGTGAATTTTGGGTTGTTGATTGGGGAATTGAGTATGATTGTAGTAAAAATGAAGGCCCCATAGTATCTCAAGTCCATAAGAATGAACCTAAGGAAGAAGAAAATATTATGCCCCTTATGATTGAAAATATTGGTCCTTATGAATCCCTTCCTAATGATTGGAAAGGTGTCTTCTTTATGTTTCAAGATGACAACAATTCGATCAAAGAGGAGCTTTCCACCATTATGGATAATTCCAATAGCCCTCGTGCAAAATGGATTCAGGAATATTCTTCCTTTATCCATGCCATCAATAAAGGGTTTTTCTTCATGTTTGAGTAGTCCACCCTTTGTTGTGTTCCTGTACCAGAAATATATGTTTGTGATGAGGTTCATTTCCCTAGTTTTGAAGAAGAGTTGGTCTCCCCTATGAAAAGTGGAGAATCATGGTTTTTCCCTAGGCATAATGATGGTTTCTCCCCTTGTTTTCCCAATAATCAAGATGATATCATCTTAAATTTGTTTGATTTGTTCACTCCTCCTTACCTTGAGGATGATAGGCTTGAGATATTTCTTCATCAAAGGTTCATGTACTTCATTATTGACATTTCCATCTTTTGGTTAGAGGAGTAAATTCAGTCTTATCAATTGGTATCCTTCCCTTCCTCCAAGGTTCCTTTCCATGGCATATGGGTCTCTTATTTTCCCACCTTCCACCCTCATAATGTCGCATATTATTTGTCCCATTTTTACTTTTGGATTTGTTGCGTGAATAATCATAGGAGTAGGTATTCTTATACCGATCAATTGACATGTTGGTTGCATTAGGTCTATGATTACACTTAGCACTTACATTGTATTATATGCATGTTAGAGTAGGATGCATTGCATTCTAATTTTCACATTAAAATAACAACATATTATTTTCTCATGTTAGATTAGATTCATTTAGATTAATATTTTATTTAGAATTAAATTTTATTTCCTGTTGATTTTTATGGACTAACAAAATCATGTGCAATCATAAGACGCCATAAAAACATGTTGACCCATGTGCTTAGCCTTTGAAGTGTAGGTAATAGGCCTACAGTCCCAAGAAATTGTTGGTGTTCTCATGACATCCCCGTTTGAGTATGTTTATGCACTCTAGTGAGGGATCATGTCCTCGTTGGAGCCAGATGTTACTTGCCACTAGTGGGTGACACCCATAGGAGGAGTTTTTCTCTCTTGGATTGTCTTCAATCGGTAACCAGCAACCCCTTGTAGTCACCAGATAGCTCGATGTGCCACCTTCTCCACCACCTGAGCTAGCCATTATGTGCCCTCACCCATTTATTATGATCATGTGTTTGACGGTGAGCCTTCCAACTGCGAAGGCATGGTATTTCATTATTTAATTGGGTATTTTATCTTTGTTGTCATGGACACATATAGACATGGATTAGTGGAGCAATTTGGTGGAAAAAATGGGCTTGGTCTATACCCTTATCCCCTTGTTCAATTTGGTGGTTAGTCTTGTATCCTAGTCCCATGGGATCTTCTCTACTAGCTACTAGCTTTTGGAGTGGAACTACATGGGAAACCTTGATTTTGGCCACATCGTCCGGCTTACTAACACCACATACATCGCTCCCCTCCACTCATTATAACCCATTTCCACATATTTCCCATCTTGGTCCACATTTTTCCATTGGGTCCACAAGGAGTTAGCCTCCCCCTCCCCTTGTCCACACTTTGGGTCAGGCCTAGAAAGATGCCTCGGAGGTTGATGCCACTAAAAGAAAGATAAAAGCATAATTTCATCACTTACAAGAAGAAATGTACCATCAAATGAAAAATATGGCCGAGACATGAAAATTTAGCACGTGGGAAAAATCCAAACATGAGTTCTACCCTTATCATTATGGCCATCACCCTGGTTCCTAGTGTTGAGAAATATAAGGGCTTGAGATGTTAATGATTTCTCTATTATGATAACTGCTTTTGAAGTAATTTCAAGCTTTACATAGTTCAAAACCATGAACTTTTATATGTTAGTGTTTATTAATTTCATCAACCAGCTACCATGCATAATATACAAAAGAAAAATAACACAAGATATAGGTAACAGCCAGGGCAAAACCTCTCCAAACCTGAGAGGAAAACCCACGGTAATTCGTCTTATAGTTTCTTCTCTTGACAAAATTTCCAAGACCAATACAAAGACCCTTGAGACCAAGTGACTCCAAGATCAAGGCTAGAATCCCTTCTTACTGTTGTCCTCTTCACTTGCTGCAATATGGATCAGATCTGCTACTACACATGAATGATTTGGCTACCCTCTCCCTTCTCTTCCTCCTCCAAGCTTTCCCTTACTCAAGATAGTCCACTAGCCTAGTGGATCTTCTTAACGTTGCCCTTAAACAAGATGATCTGCTCTTTTGAGATGACTGTTCAAAAACCCTATCTGTAGGTCTAACATTGATACCTTTCTTTCCACATGTGAGTGATCTCTTGGCCTAGAAGTCTTCTCCTTCCTTTGCTAGGCTAGTAGCCTTCTACTAGGCATCCAACTGAATCCTTTAGACTTCACATTAGCTCTAATCATGAGAAATTCACGACTGCAACTCAGTCCTAGTTATGCACAGCACCTTCGCATGTGTAGAGGGTTTGGGGCTCTCCTAGCCCTCCTAAGCCTTCGCTTTACTAGCCAGGATTCCTTACATAAATCTTCCTCCAAAATAGACCCAAAACCGAAATGTTTCCTTGGTGATGAGGGCAAATTGAACAATGCCCTAACTTCGCATGTGTAGCAGACTTCTGCAGCTAGGGAAAGGCTTCTATACGGTCATGAAAAGACTTCTATTGTGGTTGTGTTTCCTTGCTCTCCCTCCTAACCAGGGATGATTTCCAAGTTTCTCTTTACTCAGAAACTTGCTCGAGTTCCTTTGTTCATAGGAACTTTCCAAAGCTCCCTCTTACCCAAGGACTCTATCATTAGTGCTTTATAGGGTCTTTTAGTTGACTGACAATTGAACACTTTATGTCATCAATTTATTCATATGTAGTGTTCAGCCTTCCATCACTTTCCTTCATTAGGTCATTCCTTCTTTCCTGGAAAGCATTTTCCTAGGATCTGCATCTGGGGCTTCCTTCATAGGGCCATCTAGCTTCACCTTTCTTTCAGCAGTGATTACTGTATATCTCGAGGTACATAGTTGTGACATCCTTCACAACTCTTCTTACCCAGACTTATCAAAGGGTTAGAAACCAAAAATAAATCACATATTACCCTTTTGGTGATGGCCTTTTTCCAGTGACATCTCCTTGTAGATATCAACATCCTGTATACATGTTGACACATCTTTGTAGATATATGTAGTCAAATCTCTTCAACATTTTAGACTTCTATCCAAGTCTCCATATCTTTCTGGGAGGTTTCCTCGTCAAATATTCTCTAGATGTTGATTGCTTCCATCATGGTTTCATATCTCACGATCTCTATCCTCCTTACACCTTTCATTCCCAGGGGCTTCCAATTAGAGTTTCTTAACTCTAGTCAACTACCTAATACTCCATATGAGGACATATTATGTTGATTTCATATTTAAACCTTTCAAAGGAGGAGATCCTTTATTCTCTTGATCATGCTTGATCCATGCTACCTGCAACCATGTGACATGATATTATAACATCAAACAAAATATACATACCTTATTGTCTTGAACCATATCATGATTTTTGCAGCGAACTTCTTGAGGGATCTTTGACCTGTAGTGTAGTTGACAAGTACCATTAACTTGGATTCTTTACAGAGAATATTTGCTTGTAGAAATTCTTCAAAGAGTCGGAGAACCAAAGTGTTCTTATCTTTAGAATTTCCTACACATAATAATTTCATTTCTACCTAAAATCCTTGCATAAAGAAATACAATGTGCATTAATCATAACCATTAACAGTATTTCCAGAGGATTCAACATATCCTCATTCATCAATAGTTCATCCATGGATGTTACCAAATCCATAATTAGTTCATTCTCTAAAAGAGTTACTTAAACAAAACATAAGAATGTTCATTATTCACAATGTCCTATGCTAACTAAGACCTATGAAAGAAAAACATGAGGTGATATTTTTAATCATAGTAAATATCCTCAGGCTCCTCCTTCTTCATCTTCTTTTCATTGTCTTTTGTTTCCTAAGCAACATGAGCTGCTTCATATTTCCTCTTTCCATTCTTCTTTCGCTTGGGACAATATCTCCAGTGGTGCCCATATTCGTGGAATTCAAAGCATTGAATCTTTGACATGTCTTTCTTGGGATGTTGCTGGTGACTAGATCTCTCAAATTTTCTGAACTTCCCTTTTCCTTTAAACTTGGCAAAAAATGCTTGCTCTTTGGATCCAACAACAATATCTTCCTTGGCCTTTAATTGGGCTTCTTCCACTTTGTATATTTCCCATAGATCATTCAGTAAGGATGCCTCCTTCTTGGCCCATATGCTTGTTGTAAAGTTTCCCCACTCCTCAGGTAATGCATTCAACACTATCATAGTCATCTCTTGATCAGACATGATTTCTCCTCATTCCTACAATTGATCTCTTATTTCAGAGACCCTCATGAAATATGAAGTTATACCTTCTTCTTTGTTGATCTTCATTTTATATAATTCATTTCTTCAAGAGATCCCTTCTCCTGCAGTGATGACAGAGAATAAATCTATCAGTTTGTCATAGATCTATTTGGCTATTTCAAGCTTGGCTACATAGGGAATCAAAGAGTCCTTAATAGGTTCTATGAGAATCTTTTGAGCTCTCACTTCGTTCTTGTTATGCTTAGCTATTTCTTAACTATCAGAAGGGGCAGCAATTTCCTTTTGTACATAGTCAATAACTTCTTGTTCTTTCAAAATGAGATCAATCCTCTTCTTCCAAGCAAGGAAGTTGGCAACTCCAACTAACTTATTTATTTCCTTGTAAGAATAAATCCTTTTCAAGATTAGATTTGCTCAAACCAATAAGATACTTACTTGATGTAATGATGCTTGAAGTTGAGGAAGCTTTATTACACTTAACTGCTAGAGAACCTGAGATATGCTTTCCTTGTCCTTGAGGATCTATTGCTTAACTCAAGTAAGAGGATTATAGATCCCTCACTTTGATAGATCTTGGAGTTTCAAGATGTGGATTTGAATTCTGAATCTTGCTTTTCCTTCCACTTCAACTGCCTTACCTCTTTCGGAATGTTGAGAAATCTAAGGGTTTGAGATGTTAATGATTTCTTTATTATGATAACTACTTGTGAAGAAATTTCAAGCTTTAAATAATTCAAAACCATGAACTTTTATATGTTAATGTTTATTAACTTCATCAACCAACTACCATGCATAATAAAAAAGAACAATAACACAAGATATAGGTAGTAGCCAAGGAAAAACCTCTCCAAACCTAAGAGGAAAACCCACAGTAATTCTTCTTATAGTTTATTCTCTTGACAAAATTTACAAGACCGATACAAAGACCCTTGAGACCAAGTGACTCCAAGATCAAGGCTAGAATCCCTTCTTACTATTGTCCTCTTCACTTGATGCAATATGGATCATATCTACTACTACATATGGACAATCTGGCTACCCTCTCCCTTCTCTTCCTCCTCCAAGCTTTCCCTTACTCAAGATAGTCCATTAGCCTAGTGGATCTTCTTAACGCTGCCCTTAAACAAGATGATCTGATCTTTTGAGATGATTGTTCAAAAACCCTAATGTAGGTCTGAAACTGATACCTTTATTTCCATGTGTGAGTGATCTCTTGGCCTAGAAGTCTTCTCCTTCCTTCACTAGGCTAGTAGCCTTCTACTAGGCATTCAACTGAATCCTTTAGACTTCACATTAGCTCTAATCATGAGAACTTCATGGACTGCAACTCAGTCCTAGTTATGCACAGCACCTTCGCACGTGTAGAAGGTTTGGGGCTCTCCTAGCCCTCGTAAGCCTTCACTTTACTAGCCAGACTTCCTCGCATAAATTTTCCTCCAGAATAGACCCAAAACCAAAATGTTTCCTTGGTGATGAGGTCAGATTGAACGATTCCCTAACTTCTCACGTGTAGCAAACTTGTGTGGCTATGGAAAGGCTTCTCTGCAGTCATGTACATACTTCCACTGAGGTTGCGTTTCCTCACTCTCTTGGACAAACTTCTTCACTTGGAATGAGACTCAATAGAATTCATGATATAAGAGATGAACCCAAGTCAAGTTGTGTGTACTAATATATGAGGGGAGGTCTATTTATAAGGTATGAGGCCTTCTTATCAGGCCGGCTTGACCTGTTCCTTAGATGACTTGAAGCCGACATGATCATCTATTATAAATATAATATATTACAAAAATATATTATTTCTTTTGCATTCGTTTGGAGGGATCATTTAGTAGCTCTTTTGATCTTGCCTTTGAAGGAGTTTTTGCCACATGATTCTAACCTTAATCTTGGATTCATACTTGTACATTAAACATTAATGACACAACCTATCACCTAGAGTTCAAAATGAGAGCTACAAAGACAAATACATTTTGATCATGAAACCCATGATTCAAGTTTACATAATATTCTGCTAGATATTATTTACATCATTGACTTGTGTCATTATGAAGACCGAATCTAGTTACACTTTCTTCAACACCTAGGGCCTCTTTTGTGAACCCCCTACATCAGTAAGGATCCCATGATTGTCCCAACCCCTGGTGGGTGATGAACTGACCTACCCAAAGGGAGTATCCATTGTTATATAATTCACATCATGCTCTCATATCCTGAAGCCCTGATTAGTTAAAAGAAAGAAAATTCAATAAAAGGAAAAAGGAATATGAAGAAGGGTGTAAAAACAAAGGTCAAGGAAACTCATGTATCACAATTTCTCCCTCCTACATCTATACACCCAAGTGTGGTCCGCCCTCATTATATATACCCTTGTACCATAGCATGTGGCTTGGATCCTTCCCTGTTGCACCACTCCATTCCATCATTATTTCATATGACACCTACCATCTAAAGGATATACCATGGAATTGTACATTAACCTCCTTCTTGATCTTGAAGACACCTATACATTCTAAAGCCCATTATGGAATGGCATGCCACTAGGAAGTGCACCCTTGGTTCCATGATATGTAAGCTCATTTTCTGAATTGCACTAATGAATTGTTGTACTGGAAGGTGAGGAGATGCATTGGATCTTATACATAATTATAAGTGGTTCTTCATCTTGGGGTTTAGTCTCCCTAAATGGGATCCAATCCCTCCATAGAGTCTTAATGGTACTTGTAAGGTGTTATTTTAGAGCCATGAGCCTCCACCATGGCATAGAGTATATAGCCACACCATGTGATCCTTCAACACCACCTATTGCTTGCTTGTGTTTGATTTATTTGTTTATCATGATATGCTTGCAACACATTGCCCAGTCAGCTACACACTTGCATCATACACTTTGCAGTTGATTCGGGTCCCAGATGGGCTTTTGTCTCACCTAGGTAGACAAGGGAAGGGCTTGCATCATTATTGCATCCCTTATATATGGATCATGGCCTTGCTTTATTCAATTGGATACCCATGAGGCCATTCATTGTGTCCCCACAATTACTTGGGAGAACCACAGGTTATTTTTTTGGAGATTAAGGGGCCACCCCCTTTACCATTGTTATTGGAGCTCTCGTATTCATTATGGCACATGAGGGACTTGGTTTGGCATTATAACAACCCTACTAGTTATTGTTCTATCATTTAGGCCCTCATGAGAGGCTTATTATTCATATTTTGGAGTTATTTGGTGAGCTTTTCACCAAAGTGATGTTATTTTCACATTATTTTATTGGGCCATCATTAGGCTAATTTATGCCATTTGAATACCTCAAAGGCTCATATAAATACATGAGAGCCCCATTGTATCCATCATCATCACTCGAATTGGATTTCTCTTGTGAAAAAGAACTCAGACATACAATTTGGAAGAAATTTTGGATGTTGGGATGCATTTTGATGTTTGGAAAGTTTTGTTATCTCATTTTGGAGCTTCTATTTGATGCTTTGATGGATGGATTTATTCGCTTTTTCTTGTAAGTGTCATTTTCATGTTATTTTCTCTATTATGTCACATGATTCATGTATGGAATTTTCTTTCAAGTTTTATTGTTCCCTAATTGGAAATTGATTTCTTGGAGACATTAATATTTGAAGTATTGCATGCATTACATGTTTAAAATAAAGTGAATGAATGTTCCTAGAGGTCTATTTTCCATTGCATTTCCTTGAAACTTTCTCAACCATCTTCAAAGAAGTATAAATACTTATAGTAATTGTTGCTACCCCTATAAGGTTAGAAAAGTTTCTTGGGTCTCCTTGATATAGCAAAATTTTAAAATAAAAGTAATCCTTGACTCCATATTTCCCAACAAACAAGCACTGGGTCTCGAATCCTTGATGATCAACCTTAAAACTATCTTTTATCCTTTCTTTGGATTTTTTTCCCTAACCTTATATGGCCTAGCTAGGGAATGTTCTTTTAAATCCATCCTTTTGAAAAGCAAGTTAGTGAGGAACTACATTGGAGTGTCCTCTACCGACCTTGTAGATTTGAGGCATGTCCCACGGTTTGTGAGAAACATCAATCCCTAGCTCCAACTTTGTTTTGATTTGGGCCATCTTTGGTTAATGGAATTTTGAAGGTGTATCTACTCAAAAACTCAACAGAAGTTAATTTTTATTGTGACATTCCTTTATCCTCATTTAACCTATACACCCTCTTAAGGATAATTCAAACCCTAGGTCAAGTTTGGACCTTCCCAAGGCTCCCTTTTGTGGTCCCACAACATAATTTTTCTTTTTTCTTACAAAGCCACTTGAGGAACCTTATTTGCTTGAAGAGTCTTAGGTATAGGATACCATCACAAGAGAATCTCCCTATTCCCTAGGCCTAAGCCTCTCTTTGATCCTTTCTTAGAGAGACCTTATCTTGCTCTTGAAGAAACCAAGCCTATTTTTTTAGTCTCTCCTTTGAATGGGCTTTGGAAATCACATTGTGCATTATTATTGATTCCCATCTTCCTATTGGTTTCCTTAATACCGAGACTCCTCCCATCAGTTAAATTCCCTAAAGAAAAGGGGACATTGACTAACATTGACTAGCGCGAGGGTCGAAGTTTGTTGTTGGAGGTTGATATTTGTTATTGGAGGTCAAATTTGAGCATTTGGAAGAGATTTGACATGGTGAAGACAAGAACATCCTCAAGAAGGTTGACTTGGTCATGGAAGGGTATTGGTATTGGGTCTTGGTCTTGGGTCTAAGGGTCTTGGAATTCGTCATTTGAAGATTCTATAACAAGAGAATATATTTTTGTGTCTTTTCCTCTATAGGAGAGGTTTTGGCCATGGATAGCATCCGAAATCTTTTGTCCATTTTTTCTATTGATATTTATGTTTTGGTATTTTTCTGATGATAAGAACAATATAATAAGAAAATAAGAGAAAAGTAAAATAATATCACAAGTAGTTATCAAGTTAAAGAGAAATCACTTCAATCTAAGCCTTATTGATTTCTCAACATGGTATCAGAGCTAAGGTTGACAAAGGGTATTTTGAAGATCACTTCCTCCTTGAAGAAGTCATTGAATTTCTCATTGAAGCAGTTCCCTGTCATGTCAAAACATCTCAAGAAAAGTATCAAATCATTTGGGGATCTCTTATTGTCTATCAAGAACTATATGACCAAGACATCCTCTATAAAAAATCTTAATGAAGGACTATTCTTAGCTCTTACCGGTAATTTTGAAGATGACAACACATGCGTAATTGAGAGTGGATCTTCTAGACATATCGCAAGTGAACATGGAAACTAAAGACTCTATCAAAAGGAATATCATCTCATTTAGTCGTACTTGGAGATAAAAATAGTTATGCAGTATGAGGAATTGGATCAAGCACGTTGGAGTTGGAAGATTATAGAAACATACATCTCAACAACATCCTATATGTCTGAAGTTTGAAGAAAAAATACTTTCCATTTCTTGTCTAGAAGATAAAGGAGATAGAATTTCTTTTGTTGGTGGAAAATTTATGGTATGGGATAAGGGCTCTAGCATTAATATTAACAAAATCATTAGGATTCATGAGGAAAGGATCACCTTCAAATCATCCTTGGGTCACCTTCAAATCATCCTATGTGAACTTTGGGATAGAAGGTTTGGAAACCTTCATTACAAAATTTTACCATCTTTAAACTCAATTGTGAATGGCATCCCTGAACTAAAGGAAGATCATGAAGGAATTTGTAAGGGATGTGCATTGCGCAAAAATGTGAATAAACCTTTTGGAAGTAGTACTACAATATCTAAGGAAATTTTGGATCTCATTCACTCTGATGTTTGTGGTCCTCTAGCTACAAAATATTTGGAGGTCATCTATACTATGTAAATTCATTGATGACCACTCAAGAAATACTTGGATTTGTCTTCTTAAGTACAAGGATGAAGTATTTGATAAATTTCAAGAATTCAAGGTAGAAGTGGAGAATCTTACAAAAAGAAAGATAAAAGTGCTAATATATGATAATGGAGGGGAATACACATCAAAAAAACTCATAGCTTTCTATAAGGAGGTTGGAATTAAGAGGTATTTGATAGTTCCATACAATCCTAAAAAAAATGGAGTAGCAGAAAGAAAGAATCGTATAATTGAAGCATGTGTTAGAGATATGTTTATGTTACATGATCAAGACTTGTCTAAATTTTTGTGGGGAGAAGCATCCAAAATAGCAGCCTATATTCAAAATTGAAGTCCCCATAGGATACTTCACAAAATTACTCCTAAAGAAGTGTTTACCAAAAGAAAACCATGTGTAGATCATCTCTAAATATTTGGTTTCCTTGTCTACATTCACATTCCAAAAGATAAGAGGAAGAAATTGGATCCTAATAGCATGAAGGGCATATTTGTTGGTTATAGTGCCTTACAAAAAGAATATAGAATCTACATCAAGGAAGGACAATGAATTGAAGTAGGGATGTGATTTTTGATGAAAACGTTGCCTTCGAGAAGTCTAAAGATCTCCCTATTGGTTCTAATGATGAATATATACCCATATTTGAATAAATTCTAAGGGAAGAAGAAGAAGATACTATACCCAATTATGAAGAAGGTCCCATTGAACCTGTGCATCAAGTCATATTCCTTGAAACTCGTAAGAGGCCCACTTGGTTAGCATCTACTCTTCACGAAGAAAAATGACATGTTGCAGCTAAAGGAACATTCAAGGAAAGTAAAAAGCCTAAAAGATATTCAGGGTATGTAGCGATATGATAAACTTAATTGAAGCAGTACCATCCAATTTTGAAAAACATTTCAAACATAAAGAATGGAAAGATGACATGAAAGAAGAATATTAATCTATAATGAAAAATGGAGTTTGGGAAATTGTTCATATGCCTAATGAAAAATTTGTTGTAAATTCCAAATGGCTCTACAAGATTAAGCATGTGGAAAATGGAAGCATTGACAAGTACAAAGCAAGGTTTGTGGCTAGGGGTTTCTCTCAACAAGAAGTTATTGAAAATAAAGAAACATTTTCTCCTACAACAAGATACTCAACAATAATATCATTAATCTCTTTGGAATCAACTATGCGATGGAACATCCATCAAATGGATGTCAAGACAGCTTTATTGAATGGTAACATTGGTAAAGAACTATATATTGAGCGACCCTTAGGATTTGAAGTACATAATAAAGAAACTCATGTCTGCGGGATGAAGAAGGCACTTTATAGACTCAAACAAGCCCCAACGGCTTGGTATGCTAAGATGGATTCATATCTACTAAGGATTGGTGTTTCAATAAATTTTTCATATCCAAATATTTATATCAAAGTAGTGAAGAATAAACCAGTGATAATTATTCTATATGTGGATGACCTACTAATAACAAGTGTGGAAAATCATATTCAAGAATGCAAGAAACAATTGGCGACATAAATTGATATGAAGGATCTAGGGCTTATGCATTATTACTTTGGCTTGGAGGTTTGGCAGGAACTCGGTGAAATATATCTAGGTCAAGGAAAATATGTGATTAAGATGCTACAAAAGTTTGGCATGATAGATAGCAAACAGATGATAATTCCCATGATCATGAATTTGAAGAGGTTGAGAAGTTCAGAATCAAGCCTTGTAGATCCCACAAGTTATATACAATTGGTTGCCTCTTTGATGTATCTTGTAAACACCCTTCCATATATTTGTTTTGCAATTTATATTCTCAGCCAATTTCAAATGGAGCCTAGACATGACCATTTGATAGCAACCAAACATATAATGAGATATCTGCGAGGGATAATACATCGCTTCCTAAAGTATGATAGAAAGAACAATATCCAACTAATGGGATATGAAGATTCAGATTAGGGAGGTAGTGATACAAATGGAAGAAGCACTACTGGAGGATGTTTTAGCTTGGGATCCTCTATGATCTCATGGATGAGTAGAAAGCAAGAATTGATTGCTTTAAGTAGCCTTGAAGTTGAATATATTGAAGCGTGTGAAGTTGGTAGAGAAGTTGTTTGGTTAAGGAAGTTGTTATCTGATTTGTTCAAAGGACCGATGGACCGTACAATTATACATTATGACAACGCAAGTTGCATAAGGTTGTATTAGTACCCCATATTCCATGCAAAAATGAAGCATATAAACTATTATCGTTACATATAGAAATTAGTGCAAGATGGGGTGGTACAGCTACAATATATCTCCACCAATGAGCAGGTAGTTGATATTTTAACAAAATCTCTTCCTAACAAGAATCTTGAGTATTTAAGAAGCAAGTTTGGATTAGTTGAAATCTCCTCACTAGTTGAGAGGGAGAGATAGACACATCATTCTTATCTTCACATTATGAATAAATAATGGAGTATTGGGTAAGCATCTAAGACTGATACTTCTTGACGATAGAAGTAGTTTTAAGAACCAATACTCTTTGAGGATGAGGTAGGGCATCCAATAGGAAAGAGTGGTCGAAGGGGATATTCCTTGAGGATGTGTAATGCCAAGAGGGGAATGGTACTAAAAGGACATACCTTGTGAACATTTAGATGGGGTATGTGCCTTGAGAGACAATGATGAGGGTAGATATCAATCATTATCTTCCTAGCACTGTGTTTTAATCTAGTGGAGATATAGAGCTTTTAGTCAAGGCCTTGCTATATGAAAATGTTGGTTAATATGATGATATGCATTGATATAAGATGAAAATATAGCTTATGAGATTACTTACCAATCCAACTCTTCTTATGAAAATTCTTCAGTATAAGAATGTCCTTGTACCATATATGTATTATGAATACCTCCCTAGTTAAGAGGGAGTGTTGAAATGTGTAACTAGGTTCAGTCTTCATAATATCATATCTATTCTTGATTTTATATATTTGATGTAAAAGAGAAAGAAAATTTTATTATTTTTATTTTATAGCATGGGTTTCATGCTCAAAGTCAACTTGTTTTAGGTCAAAGCACCCTTTGTGTGATTCTAGGGTTTGTCATCCTGTATCAAGTCAAAATAATTTATTTTGAGTCAAAATGTGTCAAAGTGTCCCTCCAAAACTAAGTCAACCTAGCAGTGAAGAAGTCAGCCTCGTTACGGTTATTCGTCCTCCTTGAAATCTTGTATATAAGAAAGCTTGGAGATTCTCTCACTTAGTCAATCAAGGAAGCAAAGACAAGAAACAAGAAGGCAAGTGAAGGGCTAGAATAAAGAAGGAAAGACAAAATTTTAATTTTCTCTCTCTATATCTCACACGTGTGAAGGAAGCTAGGATTTTTGCAACTACAAGGATGAAATTTTTGAGCTATAAAATAAGGAACGAAATTTAAAGTAACAAATTCAAGTTGATCATATACAAGATTTTGAAGAAGAATAAGTCCAAGCGAACGAAAGGAGGAATCCTAAAATAGTCGTAGCACATTTTAGGAGGGCCGAAGTTGCAAGACTGCAACGAGGGTCGAAGTTTGTTGTTGGGGGTCGAAGTTTGTTGTTGGAAGTTAAAGTTGAACATTTGGAAGAGATTTGACTTGTTGAAGAGAAGAACATCCTCAAGAAGGTTGACTTGGTCATGGAAGGGTCTTGGTCTTGGGTCTAAGGCATTGTTTTAAGATCTGGCCGTCTCGGAACCGACTCGGCCGAGTTGGTTCGAGCCAAAAAAAAAAAATTCAACCCGACAGAAAATTCAGTTCGGTCAGCCAAGTTATGACTAACCCAACCGAGTCATAGCATGACTCAACCGAGTGAGTCATAATTCAGCTGACTCAGTCAGATCCATAACTACTCGGGCGGGTAGCTGACAGTGGCCAGTGAACCATAAAAACACGCCTTTTTTTTTGTTTATTTTTCTAAGTGTGGGGGACTCCAAAGGGGTTTATGAATTAGTTTGTTGGTCTTTGGGGTCCATTCCCCTCTCCCAAACCCTAGTATTTGATCATATTTCCCTACTAAGGCTATGCTATTCATGGTAATGTTAAATTCTTAAAGTAAAAGTGACATTCTCCTTAATCTTCATTCTCATCCTTTTACTTAAATTTTTAACATTACCATGAAATGACTTAGGATGTTTGAGAGTGGTTCCGGCCTCATTATATTTCATATGGAGAAAGTAGAATTTTAGATTTCATTCAAAATCAAACAGACTTATCGGTTTTTCAAGATTTCAGGATTGGGGGATTGCAATGTTTCCATTGAATTTTGTCATGTATTAGGGTATGGAACTCGTATTTAATCAAAAGCACCAATCCCTCTATGTACCTTGATGTTAGTGACATTGGTTGTCGAACTCCTCTGGGATTCGCTCCCAAACCGAGAGCTTCTGAAAATGTCGCTCCCGCTCCCGTTTTCGCTCCCACTCCCGTTTTCGCTCCCACTCCCCGCTTTCGCTCCCGCTCCCAAGTAACATTGAGCCAGATGATGTTGGCAACTCTAACAGTAGCCAGTAGTACCAGTCACAGACTTTTGTTGTAGAAGCCATTTCTAGCCTCCTTGGTTATGTGTTTTTGTTTTGATCTCTATATCATCATCGTGTATGTATTAGACAGTGCACTGGGTGCCATTTTAATATAATGGCTATATTCATGAGCCTACTTTGATCATATGTTGTCTTCTATCTATATTCTAATGCTGTGTGTTTGAAAACATGAATGAAAATCTTTAAAATTATGTGTTTTTATAAAAAATAAATATTTAATGTATTTTTTAGCACGACCGAGTCATTGAAATCGAGCCGGCCGAGTCGATACTGAGTCGGATCGGAGTCGGAGTCGACCCTCGGCGGAGTCGGAGTTTTAAAACATCGCGATGCACACAATCTCTGATGAAATGACATCATATATCTATGTGTTTCGACCTATCATGAAACACTGGATTTTAAGAGCTTGATGCAACTCTGATTATCGTAGTGACATTGGTCGCCTCCAACCTTTGCCTGAACAAGCTCACCAGCAGCTTCTGAAGCCATATAACTTCGCACATGGCTATGCTAGCTGCCATATACTCTGCTTCTGCAGAGCTCAGTGCTAGTGACTTTCGCTACACTAGGAAACCATCCCTGATCCAACATTGAAGCAATACATAAAGGTACTTTTCCTGTCCATTGAACTTCCTGCCCAATCTACATCGATGAATCCACATAGTTTGACATCATATGCTTGGGTATATTTCAATTTTTAACCCATACTCTATAGTGTTGCGCAAATACCTCAAAAATGTGCCTCATTGCTGTCCAATGCACTCTGTTCGGCTCCACCATAAACTAACTGAGAGTGTTGACTAGATACATAAGAGAACCAATTAGTTGTCTATACAAGATTGGGTCAATGTCCTTGTCCTCTGATGTGTCTATCTTGTTCTAGTTGGTGATCATGGGCGTAGACATGGGTCTACAATCTTGCATCCTGAATCTCAATCTCTGTAGAATATCTTCCTTGTCCTTTTGCCACACCTCCAAACCTAGGAAATAATGCATTAACCCCAAATCCTTCATGTCAAACTCTGCTGCTAGGTTCCTCTTGCAGTCCTCTATGAACCCTGATGACCTTGTTAAGAAGAGGTCATCCACATACAACACTAGGATGGGTGGCTCACCCTCTACCATCAAGTAGTAAGGTTGGGATCTGCGTCACTCTTGACAAATCCCATCTGCTGCAAGTAGCTGTCAATTCGACCATACCTTGCCTGGGAGCCTGCCTGAGCCCGTATAGAGTTTTCTTAAGCCTACACACGTGTTCGCCTCTCATGTGTCTCAAAGCCTTCTAGTTGTTTTATGTACACCTCCTTCTCTATCACCCCTTCAAGAAGGATGTCTTAACATCCATATGGTGAATCTGCCATCCCATCTGTGCTGTTAGGGATATAACTGACCATATAGAGGTGTATTTGGAAACTGCGACGCAGGTCTCCTCGTAATCTATACCTTCCTTTTGCGCATATCCCTTTGCCATGAATCTAGCCTTATACTTTTCCACGCTATTGTCTGCAGCGTACTTGATCTTGTAGATCCCTCGAGAAACTACAATTGACATGTCCTCAGGCCTCGACACCACCTCCCAAACATCGTTCATCATGATAGAACTGTACTCCTCTACCATGGCATCTACCCACACCTAATGCTATGTGGCCTCTTGATAGCTGGAAGGTTCTTCAACCTGTGCCACCAATGCTTGGTATCTGTCAGGCTGTCTGCCCTCTTTCTTGTTCATCCTAGGAGCTCCAATGAACTCTTTTGCATCTCTTAATGTCTGATGAACCTCCCTGCTGGTTCGACCACTAGTGGTGGGGGGTTTTACCGGCTCCTTATCCTGTGTGTGCTGCTTCGTCTGCTGTGAACTCACTGGATCTTCTACACCTGAGGATATGCTGGTACTGGTAACTATACTGGATCCCTGTGACTGTCCTACTGGCGGTCCCACTGGATGCCCCTACTATTGGACCAATGGAGCTTCTGCTGGCTCACTCTGATCACCTACTGGCATTTCATGAGACTTATTGAAGGCTTTGTCGCCCATAAACTTCGCGTCTCGTCTCACTATGATCTTCCTGTTGCTAGGAACATAGATCCTATATGCCTCAAAGGTTTCACTATACCCAAGGAAATGACCTCTTTCTGCAGTCTGATCCAACTTGGTGTGCTTCTTATCTGGTACATGGCAATAAGCTATTCTACCAAAGATCGTGAAGTGACTGACCCTTGGATTCTTCCTTGAGAAGACTTCTTCTGGTGTTTTCTTCCTAATGCCTTGTGAGGAACCCTGTTCTGAATATACACAGTTGTGTTACATGCCTTTGCCCACAAGAACATGGGAAAATCTTGGTCATATATCATCGTCTTTGTATCCCCAACTATGGATATGTTCTTTCACTTCGCTACTCCATTTTGCTGTGAATTGTATGGAGTTGTCTTCCCATCTCATGCCTTCCTTCGCACAAAATTGTGTGAAGTCACTATCTATGTACTCACCTCCGTTGTTTTAGCGAAGTGTCTTGATCTTCTTTCCTGTCGCAGTCTCCACCATAGCCTTAAACTCCTTGAAGTGATCAAAGACCTCATCCTTGGTCTTCAAGAAATAGATCGAGGTCTTCTTGGAATGGTCATCAATGAAGGTAACAAAATATTCTACCCTCTTAGGGATCTAGTGGACACACCAACTGCCTGGTTTTCACTCCTTGGGAATGTTGCCTTAGCCTATTTCCCAAGCACGCACCCCTTGCACCCATCATCGTGTTTTGTGCCTAATTTTGGAACACATGTCACTGTCTCCATGAGCATCCTAAGTGCTCCATGGTGTAAGTATCCCATCCTCCTATGCCATAATTCATTCATGTCTTTTCCACTGTTACTGCTATTGCTGACTAGTGCCATTGGAGATTCAAACTGCAACTTGTACAATTTGTTGCTTTGTACCCCAATCTGTTTCACCTTCTTCTAGTTTGTGTGTCTTATGTACAACTTCTTCCCTACGAAGTGGACATCATATCCCCTATCCTGTAGATGGGATATTGAAATTAGGTTCATATCCATTCGTAACACGTGCAATACATTTGTAACATTAATGCTTGCTCTTGACTCCCTCTCTATGCCAATGGTACCTCTCCCAACTAGAGTGCATTTAGTCTTGTTTCCCTTTGTTATCTGGAAGTCCATTTTCTCCTCATTGTCGTTGGAGAAATATTCGATAACTCCTGACATATGAGCTGACGCTCCACTGTATATATACCAACCTCCATGTGAAGCTTAGCTAGTCATGCATGCAAAATCGTCTTCCAACCTGGAAGACAATTCTATAGCCTCTTGAATCTCAAATCTGTCCATAGCCATATTGGAAGATTATGGAAAAACTATTGGAGGCATCCTGAGTATAATTTCGTGTGCTATTTCTGGTCCACTCGATGCTGATTCTACTATTGCAAACTGCTGCAAGACCCTTCTACGCCCAGAAAACAAATTTGCTCTACAAAAATACTGAGTTGCTCACCTGTGCCTGCTAGAATCACTTTCCCAGACAAATCAAACCTTCCTGCCACCTGCAGCTGAAAATTCAACCTTTGTTCAGCAATTTGCACTGCTTGGCTAAGCACTGCGCAATCAATGGGAAATTCATGTTGCTGCTCCCTCCGAGCCACAAAATTCTCCCTCTTCGTCTCTGAGCCTCCTGTCTGTCAAACTTGCTCTGATACCATGTAAAAAAATCAACTATTGCAGCAACTGAAAATTATTCATCTAACTGTCAAATTAATTATGCAGTTTATTTGGTACACGACAAACAATGAATAAAATCACAATTGCAATTTTCACCATAAAAATGCTGCGGAAAATAAAATGTTGGAAACTGAGAAATATGCTAACAAACACAAAAAATGACACAATTATTTATGGAAAAACCCAATGTGGGAAACCAGAGCAGCAGTTGAAGGTTTTATTATTATGCAACAGTGAGAAATTCTAAGTACAACTAGATGGCCAAACTTGCAATCCTCTACAAGATAAACTGGCCACAAAATTATGAGACAAATTTTGTCTCACCTGACATTGATCCCAGCGCCTGAATTGCCTCAAAAATTGGGTTGCTCGAACCCCCGCGTCAGCCTTTGCGCCAATGCTGCATAGACCCTCTCACGCTTTGCCTGGAAGCTGCAACTAATCAAGCTGTCTGCCAAATCATCCATCTATCTTCTCATTGCTTTTCTTATTATTTGGACACTGTTCGTCATATTGACTGAACTTGTGACATGCAAAGCACTTGTCTTTGTTCATGTCTTTCTTCCCTTGTGAAGATGCTCCTTGACATTGGTTTTGCTTGGCTTTACCCTTGCCCTTCTTTGCTTTCCTAGCAAGAGCAAGGTTCTCCTTATCTCCACCTTTTGCCATCCATCAATTATGGATTCCTCTTAGATTTCCTTTTGGGTGAAATCGTCCTACAATCTGGCCCAATCAGAAGGCTTATCTTTGGCTAGGATACCTGTCGCAAATGCAACCAATTGCTTGGTACACCCTTTCAGTGCTACTTTGACAAGATCCACCTTGGGCACCTCTTCCTCAATAGCTGAAAGTTCATCACCAACTTGTTGAATCCTTGTGAGATATGAGGCCACAGTTTCATATCTGTTCATCTCGATGCTATTTAGCTTTTCCCTTAGCACCATCTTTCTATTCTAGTTGTCACTCTGGTACAACTTAGTCAAGGCTGACCACATCTAATAGGTTGAATCTTCGTTATGTGAGGGATAATGTGATCCTTCATGCCATCCAAGATGATGCTCTTGACTCTTATATCTTTCAACTTATGTTTGGCCGCTTGGGTAGCATCTTGAGGAACATGAATCGCTTGTCTTGCAATTTCCAATAAACCATTTTCCATTAAGACAATGGTGACTCACTCCTTCCATGCGTTGAAGTTTACAACTCCCTCCAACTTCTCTTCATATTTTAGACTTGATGATGCCATATTACCAGATCGACTTTAGCGACAAAACCTGCACTGCAAAAATAAAAAGTTTTGCTGCCATAAAATAATTCGCTGTTGTAAAACCCTTGTGATCTTTGATCTCTCTCACAGAGGTTCTATCACTTTGGTACCATGTTAATTTTTCCCATACTATATCTCATTTATTTTACTTCAAAAATTTATTAAAACCCTAGAAAATATTTATCTCAAATATTTTTGAATTTGTTGAAAAGTAAATATACTAAACTATTAACTTAAAAAATGTGGCAGAAATAAAATGAAGAGATCAATCACACTACAACAACAAATTTACACCCAACACAACCTTCCTTCATTAAATTTCCTGTGAAAATTCCTAGTTAGACGCATAGAGAATACATAGAAAAATATAGTTACTGGGTGTTGAAGTTCTGATTTTCTATGTTATAACAATTACTTATTCCAAAACTTCTTTTTGTTGCAATATTAGTTAAGCAATTGTAGATAGAACATAAACCAAATCCACAATTGAAGACAACCAAGAACAAGATAAGACACAGAGAGTTTTTCGGTGATGTATTTCAAAGTCTTGTGGTTGCTCCACAAATACTTCTTCCTTGAGGAATCCATGTAGAAAAGAAATCTTGACATCCATTTGGTGAATGAACCATCCTTGGCTAGCAACTAGAGCCACGATAGATCAAATGGTTGTATAATGAGCAACAGGTGCAAAGATTTCATCATAGTCTATTCCCTCTTTCTGAGAGAACTCTCTGGACACAAATCTAGCTTAATATTTTTCAATACTGCCATCAACACCATGTTTAATTTTATTCAACCATTTAGAAGACACAACAAATTTACCTTGGGGTCTTGGAACCACTTCCCATACATCATTATGAATGATGGACTCATATTTTTCAGCCATTGCATCTTTCCACACTTGAGCCTTCACAACTTCTTGAAAAGTGCATGGTTCAACTTGAATAATGTTTCCTATGGCTACAATATATCCCTGGAAATAACATGGTTTCTTTCTTTCTTTGAAGGTTCCTTTGGGAGCAGCACGTCTATCAACATCTTGTAAAGTGTCATGTAGCCATAATCGTCTCTTTTTAACACATGGAAAAGGATCCAAGGAGTCGATGGGATCCATGGGATCCATGGGTTCATTAGCAATATCAGGCTCAGGCTCGGGATCTTCTTGTGCATCCAAGGCATCATCCTGTCTTTCAACATTAGCAGGAGGAGGAGTGTCTATGGCTTTTCAAAGAGCTACATCTTCAACAAATGTTATATCTCGCTAAACCATATAGTTCTTTGACTAGGCATATGCATTCTTTAAGCTTTAGAATTTTCATAATAACCAATAATCATCCTTTCTTACTTGAAGCTTCCAGCTTGGTACTCTTTTCCTTTGGCACATGAAAGTAGACAGGGCAGTCAAAGATCCTTAAGTGCTAATTTTTTTCTGGGTTATATGGTGCGGTGGTCTCTTTCTTGAATCCAGGTTCCTTGTAGAAGTCTTGAGCTCTTGTCCACTTCATGGCCACTCAAGTCATGGGATGGCTCGACATCTCCTCAATCTCGATACAAAGGACTTGGTTCTCACATTCATCAAATGTACCTGTTGATCCCATAATAAGAGCAAGAGAAATAGTAATAAAGTAAACAAACATAATGAAAGTATACCTAGTGATGAGACATGTCTTTCTTTCTTTTCTAGATGTGAGAGTGGCTCCTTCATTGGCGTTGTACCAACAACTTCCTCTTGGAGTTTACTCTTCCTGCACTATTCTGCACCTTGATGATTTTCATGATCTGCTTTTCTTGATCGCATTCTCATCAAGAAGTTAGTGAAAGAATCGTTCAGATACTGATGTAGGAAGAATAACCAATGATCTATAAAGATAAATCTAAACAAGAGCAGTGACTCAAAGAAACAACATAAGACTTGAAAATATTTTTTTTAAGGGAGATTGAAGGAAGTTGGTAGCTCCCTCTTGATCTGCCTCTATAAGTTATCACTGTCCATGGGTCATATGTCATTGACAGAAGAATGCATCTTCTTGAACACCACTTGGAAAACTCCATCATGATCGACCCTACTCTCAGGGATTTCGAAAACCATCTTTCTCACATGAGGTAATGCTTTATAGTGAAGATGAGTGAACTTTTGGTGCCACAATTTATTTTGATGATTACTTATCATCTACAAAACTGGATTCGTTGTTTTTTCCTCAAGTGTTCGAATTCTACGAATCAGATTTGATTCGTCCTAATTTGAATCTGATTTTTAGGACACGACGTGTCCTAGCGGGACACGATTGAATTCGGATTGTGTCCCGAAAACCAGATTTGAATCCAGCGAAAAGGAACCAGTGGGCCATTAAAAGGGGCGCATTCCTATTTTTTTTTACCATTTTCTCTCATTCCTTTTTGCAAATAGTGAGCTGTGGGTTTACTGTTAGAAGTTTGGAGCAAGGAGCTAAGGGTTTGGAGCACTTTCAAGGAGATTCAAGCACCGGGTAAGTGCATTTCATCTCCATTTTTTTGCATTTGTATTACAACAGTTTGTATATGCATTTCTTTTACAAATTTGTGCATGTTTTATTTATTTTTTTTACAGTATTCATGGCTCAATCAAGGGCAGTAGGTAGGGGGCGAAGGAAGGGGAAAAATGTCCCCATTGGAGATGCCCCTCCTCCCCGAATATCACCAGAGTCTGCTGCAAGTAATGTTGAGGGAAGACTTCCTCCTAAAGGTAACATTGAGAAATATCCCTTGTGGAAATATGTCACAAGAAAGGATGGGCCAAGCAGCAAGGGGAAGGGAGGAGGCAATGTGCATTGTAGATGCAACTTTTGCCACAATACTTTCACAAGCACATACTTTCGCGTGAAAGGCCATTTGTTGGCTTTACCAGGTTGTGGAGTTGGAGCTTGTGCACAAGTTCCTTTACAAAAGAGGAAAGAGATGGAAAAAGAGTTCACTGTTGGTATGGCAAATGTGGCTGCAAAATCAAGAAAAACCAAGAATGATGACCCCCTTCCATTTTTGAGGAAAGGCACCACCAAATTTCTATTTGAGAGTTCTATTGGGGGACAAGAAGCAAAAAGAAAGGCAATTTCACTTGGTCCAATGGACAAGATTTTTCAAAAAGAGAAACGGGAAGAGCTTGATCTCACCATTGCCTTCTTTTTCTATCAAAACTTCATATCCTTTAATGTTGCACGCTCACCTCTATTTATTGAGATGTGCTGAGCTCTGACTCACGTGTTTCCATCATGGTATGTGCCTCCTGGTTCAGAGAAGCTTAGAACCACATTGTCGACGAAGGCAAAAAAATAGGTGCGAAAAATGCTTGAGCCTATTAAAGCATCATGGCCAACATTTGGGGTTAGCATTGTTTCTGATGGATGGATACATCTAGCACGACACCCACCCATCAACTTCATGGTGTCTTTCTTGAATGGTCTGGTTTTCTTGAAAGCAATGGATACACTTGGAGAATACAAGGATGCATAATTTATGGGTGAGTTGTTTATTAAAGTTATTGAAGATGTAGGTGTTGATTCTTGTGTTCAAATCATTACAGATAATGCACCTGTTTGCAAGGCTGCTGGCATGATTGTGGAAGCTAAATATCCACAAGTGTTTTGGACACCTTGCATTGTTCATTCATTGAACTTAGCACTGAAATCCATTGCTTCTGATGTGCTTTGGATTGGTAACATTATTGAGGATGCACGACATATCCGTAACTTTATGCAAAATCATACAAATGCCCTCACTATCTACAAGGAGTACAACAATTTATCATTGTTGAAGATCATTGATACACGGTTTGCCTCTTCATTCATCATGTTGAAGAGGTTGAGGGAAGTCAAGACGGCTCTTGGGGCCATGGTTATTTATGAGTTTTGGTCTTTTTGGAGAAAGACAGATCAACTAGCCTCTAAAAGAGTGAAGGACACAATGCTAGATGATGCTTGGCGGGAGATGGTAGATCTAATTATTCAGATCATGGACCCTATCATTTTGTTTGCTGCGATTTGCAGGTACAAACAAACCTATCCTAGGAGAGGTTTATGAGGGATGGGATTCCCTGATTGAGTCTGTGAGGAGCATTATTCTATAGAGTGAGTGCCTCGAGTATGAGACATCATTAGAGGCCTTCTGTGGTACTATACATGATATTTTTGTCAGCAGATGGGACAAGAATTGCACACCTTTACATTGTTTGGCTCACTCATTGAACCCAAAATACTACAACCATGAGTGGCTGAATGGTGGACCTTCTCGTAGATTTCCTCCTCACATGGAGGGTGAAGTCTCACAGGGGAGGAAAGATGCATTCAGGCGGGTTTTTCAGGATAGAGCATTGCTTGATGAGGTGGAGGATGCCATTGTAGAGTTTTCCACTGGCACTAGTCGATGTGTAGGATATGATGTGATTAGAGACAGGGGGGCTAAGAAGCCCTATTCTTGGTGGGAAAATCATGGGGCAACAAGCCCTCCTCTTCAGCAGTTAGCCATGAGGATCTTCTCTCAGGTGACTTCATCCTCTTGTTGTGAGAGGAATTGGAGCACATATGGGAATTTATATAGTGTGAAGAAGAGCAAGCTTGAATAGTCCAAGGCAGAGACAATCGTGTATGTGCACACCAACCTTCGTCTTATTTACAGGCAGAGGGAAGAGTGGTTGAAGGGAAAGACAAAGATGTGGGATGTCTTTCCTGATGATATGGGTTTGGACAACAGTGTTGAGTTGGCATTGGCCAACATGGATCTCCATCTTCCAGTGCTAGAGCCTGTTAGATTCGATGACGATGATATTGTAGAGGGGTCATCCTCCACACCAGCAGATGCAGAGGCAACTGTGGATACAGGGGAGGTGGAGGATACAAAGGAGAGCAGTGGTGACCATGATGATGAGGACAATGATGCTGATTTCGATGATGATTATGAGGATTGATGACTCATGAATCATGGGCTACCTACTGCCTTGGGGCTTGTATACCTGTAGTTGTTTTGTATTTTCTATTTCTATTTACCATTGGCATTGCGCTATCTATGTAACACATTTTGATTTGATGACTTAATGAGAAAACTACAACTGTCAGTGTCTTTATCTTACTATCTTTATTTCTCCCATTGGATCATTGATGAATTGAATATGTATTATGATTTATCCTTTATGAATTTAGAATTTATGATTCATTGTTTTATCATTTATGATTTATGTGACATGTATTTGAATTTTGTATGTATTATGCATGCTATAATGTTACTAACTTACTTCGTAAACAATAAAACTTACATCTAGATGAAGATCTATGTTTGAAATCAATGAATTTGTATCATTAATGAGAATTTGTGTAAGAAATATCGAATTTTTCATATATATATATATATTTTAGTAAAATAATATATAACGAATTCTACGTGTCCTGTTCCGGGGGGTTAATGTGTCCGAATCTGACACCCGAATCCCGTATCCTACGAATCCTGATTCCCTGTGTCAGGTTACTTAGCTTATCATGAATCAATACATGGATAGGTCTTCCATTGATTTTATAAAGATCTTCAAATCTTGATCCTAGAGTGAAGGCATGTAATAAGAATTACACATATTGACTTCATTGCCTGCAATGGCATTAGTTATAATCCATCATTGATCGCTGCAAAAGAGGTTAGTTTAAAAAACTATCATTCCATCTTTTGCAAAAGTCATGATTCTTACTTACAACCACTATTGTTAGTAAACTCTAATATCAAAATTACCAAAACCCATAAGATTATGACATTTCTCATATAATGTGAGAGAAGTCAAAATCTCCCCATCTTCAACATTCAATTTCTGTCAGTGATTCTTTCATAACCTTCTATGCATTATACTTTTCTTCAAGCCTGCACTTTCTTGCACATGCATAAACATAAGTAAAACTACTATTTACTTTTGCATACATCAACAAGTACCAAAACCTCAACTATTAAACACATACAACACCTTAATTACTATCTGCAAAATTACTATCATATCTTGGGTTTCCTTGAAATCTCGGAAGAATGGTAGTAGTAAAATTTCAACAGTAAAATTCAGCAGTAAAATTTCAGCATTAAAATTCATAAGAAAAACTGCAGTAGTAAAATTCAGCAGTAAGATTTCAGCAGTAAAATTTCAGTAGTAAGATTTTATCAGTAAAATTTCAGCAGAAAAATTTCAGAAGGTAAAATTCAGCAGTAAGATTTCAGCTATAAAGGAGCAACAAATAAAATTTCAGCAACAAGGAAGGAGTGACAACTCTTATCTTCTTGTGCTTGTCTTCACCAAAGCTTTGATACCATGTTGAAATTCCGATGTTCTATGCTGTAACAATCACTTATTACAAAATTTCTTTATGCTGCAATATTAGATAAACAATTGTAGATAGAACATAATTCAAATGCACAATAGAAGAAAACGAAGAACATAATAAAACACAGAGAATTTAGGTCCAATGACTAGGGAAAAACCCTTAAGGGGAAAACCCAACCAGATTCTTCTTCTATTAGAAATTAATTGTTCAACAAAGATACGAAGTACAATGAGAGATCGAGAGAATGAGTAAGTTTACCCAAATCTAAACAAGCTGTAGCATGAAGATAACTGGCAGCAACAACAAATGCACAAACGGAATCAACCTTCCCTTCAACTAAATCAACACTGAAACACTAAAGCACTGAATCAACCTTGGCTCACCAATTTCTGCTCTTACTCTCCAACCGTCTTTCACAATCTTCTTCTACTCTCTCTCAAGTTTGAATTCTTCTTTCACAATGCACAAGCAATGAGGGGAGAAAGAATGAGGTACATATATATAGAAGCAACGACTCCAAGCCATAAAGGAGGAGTAATTCACATGACAAGAGGGAGAGTAACATATGCCCATTTAGGCAATGTAACTCATGCCATTAAGAAGGTACACATGCCTTTGTAAATTACGCCATTAAAAAAATAAGTGTAACATATGCATTAAAGAGTGCATAAGAGGAATTTTTTATGACATGCTTTAATGAGAGCGTAAGAGGAATCTTTTATGACGAGCTTTTATTGAGTGTAAGAGAGTGTAAGAGCATTAATGAGAGTGTAAGAGGAATATGCCATGCCAATAATGAGAGTGTAAGAGAACATTATTGAGAACTTCAAAAATGGATTAAATAAATAGAACATATTGACATCAGAGAAAGATTGAGATGACACAAGCAGTACACTGCATGAAACAGTTATAGCAACACAAAGAGTGTGTTGAAGATTTGGCAATAATAATAATAATAATTATTGTATGCTCTCACATATACAGGGAAAGGAATGAGATCGTTGATCGTCTTTCCAAAGAGGTTGTCGTAATCCAGGAAGTGTCCTAAATCATCTCTAATAATAGAAGGTTTGTTGTAAGTACATATATTTATATTTATGTTATTTGCTAATCCCCTCAGGTTGATATACTCTATTGCTGAACCCGCAATTTTCATTAATAGATTAAGAAAATTACATGTATCTTCAGCATGGATGAGATGCAGTCACTTGTGATCAGAACAATCATCGTTCAGTTCAATATTTACAGATATCAACATAATATTTGCATAATAAGTAAATAAAATGGTATTAACATATGCCCATAATGAGTCCAGAAACTGTGAAAAGACAAAAAGAAAAAATGCGTGGACTGATCATGAGGATCGTTCCGAAAAATTTCCATCCAGTTTGATGAATGGACGATGGAAAAATTGGAAAAAAGCACCATCTCTGAATTCCTGTATCATCCATTGCCCCCTGTTCAGTTGTGCAACCTCTTTGGAAAGACAATCAACGATCTCATTCCTTTCCCTGTATATGTGAGAGCATACAATAAAATGAAATTATGATTTTAGAGTGATGACATCATCCAGTAAATCCTTGAGTGTGTGCAAGTGACAATGATATGCAGTGTTGATCCAATTTATAGCAAGCTGTGAATCCCCAAAAATCTGTATCCTGTGGCAGTTTTGTTCCAGTGCAAATTGGAGAAGGTGCCTTAGACTGTTTAGCTTTGCAAAATTATTTGTTCTCCTCCCTAGTCCCACTTGGATTTTGTAAAAAAAGGTGCTCATTTATGTGAAGAACAACTCCCCCCCACAACCCACAACTTGAGCCGAGTCATCAAAATAAGCCCCAGGAGAGCTTTTGTTAATAATCTTAGGTGTGATGACCTGAGTATGCTGGCAATCTGGATCATCAGGTTGTAAGTGGCCATAATATAATTACAGGGGACTGGCGAGTGGGTTTGTGTGTCTTGAAAGATGTAACAGTTCCTATTTAACCAAATGCCCTAGCATACAATCAGAGAAAGATTCATGGATTTTTGAGAGGCGACCTTAGACCACCAACAGAGCCATGCTTCAACTATGTTTTGGCCCTCCCATATTTTGTCCATGTTGAGTGTGTTTGTAATGTAAGACCAAACTTGTGCAGTAACTGAGCAGTGGAGAAATAAATGGTTCGTATCCTCAACATCATTTTGGCAAAGGCAACATCTGGAAGGACCCTGGAAAGCACATTTCATAAGGTTTGACTCTGTGGGAACCTTGTTCGAGAGGATATACCACATGAAATTGAGGAGATTTTAGCTTCCATAAGTGGTGCCACCACCAATAGATATTCCCCATATCCTGTGCATTCATAAGGGCCGCATATCCATCTTTTGGGGTATAACAACCATGGGGAGTAGAGGCCCAAATGATCTCATCATCCCGCGTTGTTATTCTGATGTTGGCTTCCTCCAAAGCACCTATGAATTGATGCCAGACTCTACTCCATCTATCCAGAATGCCCAAGATCCTATAGTCCAGCCATTGCTGCGGAGCCCAGGATGGGCGCCCGACCTCAACAATTTGGGCAATTTGGGTGATATCGAAATTGTCTGAAAGCTCGCGGGAGAATGTGTGCATTTCCACAACCAGACCAGGCATTAGTGCCTAATCTTACTTGTTCACCATTTCCAATACTCCACGCCAAGCCATCCTTGATAATACTTAAAGAATGGGTAATGGCCTTCCATATGATCGATGCACCGGGTAAATACTGAGAGGGTCTACGTATCCATTCGATCACTGATACAGGATGAATGTACTTATAGTAGACCACCTCTTTCCATAGACTCTCAGACTTGATAATTTGCCAACCCATCTTAGCCGCTTGTGTGCCTTTGCAAAATTCTGAAGATCCTTTATTCCCCATCCACACCATTTTTTTGGTTTTCCAATCTTTTCCTAGCAAACCTAAGCGAAAGTCCGCCCCATGTTTTGTCCCCGCCATAGGAACCTACAACAAATTTATTGAATCCTGTTGAGAATACCTTTTGGAATCCAAGCAAGAGTCATCCAGTAAACCGGTATGGCCTCCACCACTGATTTTATCAGGGTAAGCCTGCCAGCCTTGGAGAGCCATCGCTGCTGCCAAATGTTTATGCAGCGTCCAATTTTTGCGATAAGCCAAGACTAGTAAGCGATGCAGTAAACATTTGGCTTCAGTCTGAAACCAAGATATTTGAGACCTGATTCGAGCTCTTATCCGACGAATGCAAATTGTTGTAAAGCATATCTTTCCTCATTTTGTAGGCATGACACAAAAATGATGGTGAATTTGTCATAATTTGGCTTCATACCTGTAGCTTTACAAAATAGTGAGGTCGATAGTCATCAAAAGTAAGGGGCTTATCAACTTTTGGGATGAGGGTTAGGAAGGTCGAGTTAAACCCCTCATACATCTTGCTTGTAATTTTGCACTCCGCGATGGCCAAGAGAAGATCAGGCCCAATGAACTCAATAAAAGTGATGTAGAATTCCATGGGCCACCCGTTCGGCCCTGGGCTCTTGTCCCTATTGAAACATTTTAGAGCTGCTTCCATTTCCCCCATCGATACAGGCTCGTTTAATGCCTCCATTTCATCCTCAACCAATCTAGGGAGAACCTCAGCGATGCGAAGGATCTCAGTGATGGAGGCTATAGTGAGTCCAATTCTCCCTTACTAAATTGTGGAATTCTGCTTTAGCAAGCCAAGTCGCATTGAACTTAAAAGGCAAATGAGATTTATGGTTGGAATCTCGAATCTCCAAGGAAATCGGGGAATGGTCGGATAGCCCCCTCGATCTCACCCATTGTCAAATGCGATCCAATTTGGGTAACAAAGGAGCTCGTATAAGGAAACAATCTAGTCTTCTAGGCCAAAGCATCCTCGCCAATCCTTCGATTCCTTCAAGTTGGCATGATCTTTGCCATTTCAATGTTCAGGAGGTCATGAGAGTCCATCAAAACTTCAAAGAAAGCCGTTAAAGGATCGGTCTGGGCCTTGTTGCCCCAGGATTCCGCGAGCCCTAAGGAGAAATTTAGATGACCTCAAATAATCAATTTTTCCATTTGCATGAAATCAGCGTCCATGAGTCTTTCCCAAAAAATCTCCCTGTTATTGCATGGCCCATAGACGTTGATGATCCTGAGGGGTATGTCAATATCAGTCAAGGTGATATCAGCTCCCAAGAATCCCTCCCCTCCCCAAACATTAACCATTCTTATTGATCTTTTGTTATACCCCAGGGCACAACCTCCCGATTGCTCTCTCACATCCAAAAAATGAAAAACCCAATTCGAAAGAATTTTCATGAGAACATTGCTTATGGAGCCCCTGTCCCCCAGAGTCTCTTGCAGAAATATTACATCCAAACGCTCTGAATTGCACAACCTTTTTAGCGCCAGTTTTTTGTCTGGGCTGGCCAAACCCCTACAGTTGAAAGAGAGGCACTTCATGGGGTAACCTTTTTAGGGTTTCCCTTTGCTTTAAGGACACGGTCAATGAGAGTCTGAATGCTCGAAGCCACCTCAATGCCAACCCTCTTGATGGCTTTCGATAAGTGGGATTGTCTGCCCTTGGGGAGCTTTGAGGGTAAGGATGGGAGAGGGTCCTCATCCAGACCGAAAGAAGGGGTCCTTGAAATTGGTAAGGATCGCAAGTTGTAGTGGTGAGAACCACAAGAGTTTGGACTATCCCTGGGAGCCAGAGGTAGGGTATCATGAAAAATGGTCAGGGAGGAACTGAGGGGCGGGGGAGGAGCTCATACCACAGGCAGTTTAAGGAACACAATTTGCTAACCCCAGTGCCCGGACCCGAAATAAACACAGATGAAGATGCAATGCCAGATAACAGACAATCATGTGAAAACAAAGGAGAGGGAGGAAGAGTACCCGGAAAAGGAGTAGAGTCTCTGGAACGTGATTTGGTGATCGGTGCTGCAGAGGTCCCATAGTCCGTCCATGAGGGCACCACCTTTGTATCTCCTCGGCTCAACACAAGTACACTAAGGACCACCGGAGAAGAAACCTCTACCTCCATCGTTTGGATGCTCGCCGAAAAAAGGATCTTGGGGGCTTCGACTATTTCCCTGAAATCATAGGGCATTCTTTGTACAAATGACCGACCTCGTGACATCACTTGCAACGAAATGGGATGCCCTCATAATCTGAAATCTGCCACTTGATGATCTCACCCACTTGATGATCTCACCCATCTGTAGTTGGTAGCTCTCCACCAATCCTTCCCGAGTGTCTAAGTGCACTAGAATTCTGGCAATTGCCAGGCAGCCTAAATCCTGGTAAGATCTGTCGTGGTCCAGGTACACTCCCATGTCGTCCCCGATGCACCTAAAAATATCCTCTGCACAAAATTGAAGAGGGAGTCAAGGGAGACACACACAAATCGGCCCTGCCCACATATTTTCCTTCTCTGGATCGAAGAGAGGCAACCATCGTTTGACTAATACTGGTGTCATCTCTATGTGCCAGTAATGAGTCAAAACCAAATCCACCGGTTCCGGCTAAGGAAAAATGAGAGCGAACCAACCCCTTGACATGGTAATGACAACAGGAAGTTGCTCCATCAAAATGAGAGCGAACCAACCCCTTGACATGGTAATGACAGCAGGAAGTTGCTCCATCAAATTCCCCCAGACCTTCGTTGTCCAATTTTTTAAGTGTGCTGGGGTATAATTTCGATCACGGACCCTGACCACCAGTACCATGCTCTTCGTCAGCGCTGCTTGGGCCATGCTTATTCTAGTTCCGAAAACAAGAAGCTGGGCATGTTCTCGAATCTTTGATGACTTTGTTCTCTTCCCCCCCAGGTCTGTTATGCGGGCTTATGGGTTGCTAAGCTCCATCTGCCTGAGGGTTTTCATCAGAGTCTAAGGCCCTGTTTTCTTCCGGTCTTGTATCCTGTATGGTGATGTCGTAAAAAAACCCCGAGGTATGAGTGGTTGAGGTGGAAATCAGGAGTAGGAACCCTTCGGAAGTAGTTCCAAGTGTGTTGTAGGAATGGTTCGAGAAACCCTGTGATTCCAGTGTCGTTCCTCTTATCCCCGCCGCTGCCACCCCCGTGCAGCCCATAAGTGCATCGAAACGCTACTATTCATGTGCCCAAGTCTAGAGATTCGAAGGTGTCTGGATGGTTAAAAATGGCGAGTCAATACCCTCCCCCAGATTTAATAGGCCTTTCGACATCGTGACAGCCGGTTGTGAGAACCCTAACCCCTGTAGGGTTGCCTCCATGTCTTCCATCACCGAGGAAAGATCGACAACTTGCACATCCGGTTGTAAGTTTGTTTCCGGTTCCTTCCCACCACACGACATGTGTTTTCTTCAATCCAGATATCTGATGGGGCCAAGGTATCAGAAGAATAATCAATCAATTCCGCGTCCATGCATAAACAAACTCCGTTTTGTATTGCCGAGTGCAGTTCCGAGAAAACCGGGTCAATACCTCAACATGCGCTGACCCTTGATGAGTTCTTCAAAGACCCCGGAGTCTGACAGTCCAAAAAACAAGCCCTAACCGCCGCGAAAATACCAAACTGAGGCACCAAGATAAACAACTGTGGCCATTCCCAAACCGCTGACTGAGAAAAAACCGAAGGTAGAAAAAAACGGTTGCCTCCATGTCTTCCATCACTAAGGAAAGATCGACAACCTGCACATCCGGTGGTAAGTTCGTTTCTGGTTCCTTCCCACCACATGACATGTGTTTTCTTCAACCCAGATATCCGATGGGGCCAAGGTGTCAGAAGAATATTCAATCAATTGCGCGTCCATGCATAAACAAACTCCCTTTTGTATTGCCTGGTGTAGTTCTGAGAAAACTGGGTTAATACCCCGATAGGCGCTGACCCCTTATGAGTTCTTCAAAGACCCCGAAGTTCGATAGTCCAAAAAACAAGCCCTAACCGCTGCGAAAATACGAAACAGAGGCGTCGGGATAAACAACTATGGCCTTTTCCAAACGCGCTGACTGAGAAAAAACCAAAGGTAGAAAAAAACTTCGGGGAGAAAGGGACTAATTTAAGAGAACCCTTCCATGTAAAAAATAGAGCCCGCTGTGACTCAAACCCGAGTGCAGGAGGAAAAGAAAGTGTAACACCTAGATCGGAAACAAAAACTAAACCGCCCATGAATTAACACGCAAGTTCACAGGTAGGTTTACCGCTGAGGTAGCCTCCATCCATGTTCCAGATCCTGCAAAAAACTTAAAAACCCTAGCCCCCCCATCGAAACTCTCGGCTCCTTCCAACATGTCGTTCCCCCCGATCCACACTCAAGTATTACATTCTATTGCTGAACCTATTATGCCGTTGACATGAATTCTTTAAATAAGAGACAGATCGTTATTATGCATGCACTACCACTAATTGAATTTGGCAGTATATATTATACTCTTATTCTTTATTGATTGGATAATATATGGCACTTGAATAAATACGTAGGTGCATAGATATTGTTTTGTCTAGGAGAACTAGGATTATTATACCGCTGTTTATTCTTGCTTACCCCATTAAATGTTTTGTATTTTGGTAGACCAAATATATGTGTGGTATAATTTACATTGCTTGTTGGATTTCAGGTATGCTGATTTGAAGAATAATAGGTTAACTAACTATACATTTAATTTTGATCAAATGTTGGACGTTCGGGTAAGTAGTCTTTGTTTCTACAAGAATTTTATTTGAAAGTTGTTGACCATGTTTTGGATATAATTGAAGATATATTTTGATTTGAGAATGATGGCATCTGTATAATGTCTGGGTTACCAATCAGTGTATGAATACTTGTTCATAAGGATTGTCATCCATGCTTTTGTTCATAATCATATAATCCCATCATTTTTCCTGTTATCTTGTTTGTCTTATCTTTTCCTTGAATTACTGGGCTACAATGATACGACTACCTTCAGAATCCATACCTAGGTTGCATGTTTCTGTGAGGAAATATGAAAGTCTACAATGTACATAGTTTCATTTTTTTTTCTTTTGGTTTCAAAGGCACCTTATGTACAGTAAATACACCAACATGGGCAACATTCCCTGTTAGACTGCTGAGAAGAAGTTGCCAAGGAGCACCGCTATTCATGGGCTTTACAATTCATTTAGTTGCCTCTTAGATTGCTGAGAAAACTTTGCCAAGGAGCATCCCCATACATAGCCTTTACAGTGCTTTTATTTGACAACAATGCATCTTGAGTTTGTATCCACGACCTCCCTAGGCAATTTGTAAACATCCCCTCCCCACCGATGGGCATTGCCAATAACCTGTATCATGTTGCAGAAATAAAAGACAGGACGATTATTAAATGCCAGGAAGATTATCAAGCTTGTTAAACTTTTCTTTGCAGAAGCAACACATATGAGAGAGAGAGCTGTGAGTACTTTATAAATTTTATCAACATGGAGTCTTTGATAAGATATACCGGACATGCTTCTATTCCTATGCTTGGTGATTTAGAGTACGAACTTCAGCATCTAATAACATATTGCAGTAACATTTTTGTTGGTTACTTAACATCTAATATACCCTCAAACACTAACACTTATTTATTTTGTATTCCTCTAACACCCCTCCTTAGCGCGATAATCTATTCAGACCCCAGATGTTTACCCTTCGTTAATACAAAATCTCAAGAATTTTACAAAATTTTACATGGAAGAAAAACTACAAGACATACTATTTCACTTTTTTTGTCTAACAGATTTGGAAACACTCATCAAGTTGCCATCACACATGTATCCTCACATTGAAGGTAGATTTCACCTAAACTGTTGAATTTTTGTAGCTATGGTCAGTCTTCATATGAAAGAAGTGATAAATGCAAATGTGTACTTCAAGTCGGCTTCAAAAAAAAGGAAAATTTGAATTTTGAATTATGAATTTTGCCTCCTAAATGTAACGTCAGCTCAAATTGATTAAGTCGGCCCAGCCCAAGGGACGTGCCCATTGGGGCACTCTAATCTACTATATATTCTCTATTCGTCCTCCTCCATTTGCATCAATTCGGATCACCATCTGAGGTGGAATAAGAACAAATCTGAGGCAGACCAGAAGGATGAATTTGAGGTAGAATAAGAGGACGAATCTGAGGCATGAAGAAGGACGATTTCTGAGGCAGCAGACCGAAATTGCAGGAGGCCGAAATTTCAGGAAGCCGAATTTGTCTGTTTGACTAAGTTTGACCTGGGTTTGGTTACTGGTCAGTTTGAATTTGTGTTTTGACTGGGAAATCTGATTGTATCTCTTGTTGAATTGGACAATTTCTCTAAAAATAGGTTGCTGGGCTTTTGTCTGGTTAGGGTTTTCCCAGAATAAATTTTGTGTCTCTTGTGTTTGGCTGTCTCTTCATGATCCTATTGTCTTTATTGTTTTACTGTTGAAGATTTTCTATGTATAATTACTAAATGATGAGTGTAACCCAAGTTAAACAAATGAAGAAATTATTGGAAGTAATTATCAGTTTAGAAAATCTTTCAAAAATCAACATGCTTTCAGAGCGAGGTTGAAAGAGCAGCCTTGAAAAAGCCAGCTTATTTGAAGTTATCTTCTAGGGCTTGTAAAATCCAGCTTATTTGAAGTTATCTTCTAGGGCTTGTTCTCTCATACAAATTTGAAGATCATCCTAATGAAGAGAAGCCCTAGTCCAAATCTCTGCTTGTGATTCAAGTGAAGAATGAAGTATCTTTAAGAAGGTCGAGTTTGTGAATCTAATAAAATTCTGAGGTCCTGTTAGCCCTAGATTGATCCTGTGGCAGAACCTTCGGCCTTGGTTGAGGTATTCTTTAGCAGATCTGAGATCCTTGGTTACTGGACAAAGTTCATCAAAGTTTGTTCTAGTAGGCTCTAGTCTGGCCCTGAGGTCCATCCTCGCTGATCTGAAGTTTTTCTTGAAGAAATTCTTGATCTTCTTGAGGCCTAATTTGGCCCTGATTAGGGCAGTCTTGAAGTCATTTTCGGCAGTCTTGAAATGTACTTTTGATTCTTGTATATTGTAAAATGAAAGAAAATTATTATTATTGTTTTTGGAGCATGGGTTTCATGCTCAAGGTTTTTTATTTTATAGGTTAAGTACCCATTGAGTGCTTCTAGGGTTTCTCCTAGGTCAAGAAGTCAAAAGAGTCATTGTCATAAGTTGAAGACCCCATCGGGCACATTGTAACTTGTAAATAAAATTATTTTTGTCATTAAAAGTGTCAAAATACCCTTTAGGACCAAGTTGGCCTAGCAGCTGGGAAGTCGGCCTATTTTGAGGAGCCAGATCCACCTTGAGAAGCCTATATAAAGGAAGGAACTCGACCTCCTTGAGATACATACATCACTCACTCATTCAAGCCAAGGAGAAGAACAAGAAGACAAGTGAAGAAGGAAGAGGAGAAAGAAAGATTATTTTGGGCTAATTCTCTCTCACATGTGCGAAGAAGAGAAGCTACGGTTTGCAACTTCAAGGTCGAATTCTCTTTCCACTGGAAGAAGGGTCTACTATGTCACCTACTAGCCCTATATAAGGAAGCAAGGCAAATGAAGTTGTTGGGAGGCCTTGGAAGGGTAATTTTACTCACACGTGTGGATGTAGTAGCATTTGTAGGCGGCTGAAAATTTTAGAGCTGCAGTAGAGGCCGAAATTATGAAGCTAGGGGTCGAAGTTGTGTTGCTGGAAGAGATTTGACTGGATTTGACTTGGACAAGGGAAGCACATGATTCAAAAATGTTGGACTTGGTCTTGAAGAGTATTGGTCTTGGTCTAGAGGTCTTGGAATTTGTCAATTGAAGAATCTATAAGAAGAGAAGAGATTTTGCGGGTTTTCCTCTCAAGTGGAGAGGTTTTGGCCCTAGCTTGCAACCTACATTTTGTGTTATTGTGTACTATTGTTCTTCTTGTTTTGATAGTTGTTTGATGATATTCAAACATAATAGTAAGTGAAGAAGCTAATAAATAAGAAAAAGTAAAAAGACATCAAAAGAAGTTATCATAAAAAGAGAAATCATCTTAACTATTGCCATTAAGATTTCTCAACATGGTTTCAGAGCTAATGTTGGTAAAGGGCATTATGAAGATCTCTACTACATTGAAGAAGTTTTTAAAGAACTGTTCAAAGGTGTCAAGTCATCTCAAGAAAGGCATCAAAGAAGTATAGAATTTACTCCAAAGAAGGAAGTGACCAAGACAAAGGACGAAGGACTCTTCTCAGCACTCACTGGCACATTTCAAGGTGAAAGCAACTGGGTAATTGATAGTGGAGCATCAAGACACATGATCGGTCATCACAAGCAACTAAAACATTGTCAAAAGGGAAGTCTTCTTACTCAGTAGAGCTTGGTGGTAATAAGAGCTATCCTGTGAGAGGAAATGGATCAACCTCAATAGGGCTGGAGAATGGATGCAATATTCGTCTTAACAGCATCCTTTTTTTTCCAGGTTTGCATGAGAACTTACTCTCCATTTCAAGTCTAGAAGATAAAGGTGATAAAGTGGCTTTTATTGATGGAAAAGTTGTAGTATGGGGTAAAAACTCAAGCATAGGAAATGCTAGAGTGATTGGGATTTGTGAAGGAAGACATTAGATGTTGCTATCTCTTCTTGCTCAAGCTTTAGTTCATATTGAAATAAGCCCATGTGAACTTCGGCATAGAAGATTCGATCATCTCCATTTCAAAATTCTTCCAACTCTAAATTCAATAATAGATGGAATCCCTGAACTAAAAGAAGATCACGAAGGTGTATGCAAGCAATGTGCATTGGGTAAGAACGCCAAGAGACTATTTGGAAGCAGTGCTTCACGGTCGAAAGAAATCTTGGATCTTATTCATTCCGATGTTAGTGGTCCTATGACTCCTAAATCACTTGGAGGTCCTTTATATTATGTCACATTTATAGATGACCATTCATGGAAAACTTGGGTTTACCTAATGAAATCCGAGGATGAAATATTTACCAAATTTCAAGAATTCAAAACTGAAGTAGAAAACCTTACAGAAAGAAGAATCAAGATATTAAGATCTAATAATGGAGGAGAATACACATCTAAGGAAATTATAGCTTTCTGTAAGGAGTATGGGATTAAGAGGGATCTGATAGTCCCATATAATCCTGAACAAAATGGAGTTGTAGAACGAAAGAATTGATCCATTGAAGAAAGTGTAAAAGCAATGCTACATGATCAAGATTTACCGAAATTTCTGTGGGGTGAAGCTAGAAAGGCAGTTGTATACATACAAAATCGAAGTCCCCACAGGTCACTAGATAACAAGACTCCCTAAGAAGTGTTCACTGGAAAGAAACCAACCGTAGATCATCTTTGAATTTTTGGTTGTACTATCTATATTCATATACCTAAGGACAAAAGGAAGAAGTTGGATCCATCTGGCATGAAGGGAACGTTTGTGGGCTACAATAACTCTTCTAAGGCATATAGGATCTACATAAAGGAAGGATATCGAATAGAAGTCAATCGAGATGTGATATTTGACAAAAGTATTGCATTCAAGAAATCAAAGGATCTCCCTATGGACTCAGTTGATGAATAATTTTCGGTATTTGAAGAAGTTACTAAGGAAGAAGAATCAAACTATGAAGATGAAGGTCCCTGTGAACCTATACAACCTACGATAATCCCTGAAACTAGAAAAAGACCTAACTAGTTGAAGTCTACACTTCTAGATGTAGAGGGTCATGGAGCAACTCAAGGTACATTTAGGGAAAACAAGAATCCCAAACGACACGCTGGGTATGCAGCCTACATGGCAAAAACTAATAGAAGGAGAGCCATCCACTTTTCAAGAAGTTGTCAACCACCAAGAATGGAAGGATGCCATGAATGAAGAATATCAATCTATAATGAAGGATGGAGTTTGGGAGATCTACCTAGGTTTGAAAACAAATCTGTGGTAACTTCCAAATAGCTCTACAAGATCAAACATGCAGCAAATGGAAGTATAGATAAATATAAGGCAATATTTGTGGCTAGGGGCTTCTCTCAACATGAAGGCATCAACTATGAAGAGACATTTGCTCCAACAACAAGGCATACAACCATTCGTTCGTTGGTCTCTTTGGCAACATCGATGGGATGGAACATCCACCAAATGGATGTCAAGGCTGCACTCTGAATGGCACAATTGATGAGGAATTCTATATAGAACAACCCTTGGGATTTGAAGTTAAAGACAAAAAAGCATATGTTTGCAAATTGAAGAAGACATTATATGGCCTCAAGCAAGCACCAAGGGCATGGTATGCTAGGATGGATGCATACCTACAAAGATTAGGCCTCACAAAAAGTTTTGTTGATCCGAACTTTTATATTAAGGTTGTGAAGGGAGAGTCGGTAATCATTCTTTTGTATGTGGATGATCTTCTTTTGACAAGCGTGGAAGGTCGAATTGAAGAATGTAAGAAGCAACTAGCAACAGGATTTGACATGAAGGATCTAGGGCTAATGCATTACTATTTGGGACTGGAAGTCTAGCAAGGACCTGATGAGATCTATCTAGGTCAAGGAAAGTATCTGATCAAGATGTTGAAGAGGATTGACATGATGGATTGCAAACCAATGACAACCCGGATGATCACAAACTTATAAAAGCTAAGGAGTTCTGAATCAAGCGATGTGGATCCTTCCAGGTATAGACAATTGATTGGTTCACTGATGTACTTGGTGAATACTCGACCATACATATGTTTTGTAGTAAATGTTCTTAGTCGATTTCAAGTGGAGCTGAGGCATGATCATTGGATAACAACAAAGCATATACTGAGATATCTACAAGAAACCATCCACTGTTGCCTGAAATATGATAGAGATTTCGATTTCGACTGGGGAGGTAGTGTGCAGGATGGAAGGTGCACTACAAGAGGATGTTTTAGTTTGGGATCCTCCATGATCTCATGGATGAGCATAAAGCAAGAAACAATTGCTTTAAGCAGTGATGAGGCTGAGTATATTTTAGCCTGTGAAGTAAGCAAAGAGGCTGTCTGGTTAAGGAAGCTGTTATACGACCTATTTGAAGGACCAATGTACCCTACAATGATACATTGTGATAACATGTTATGCAACTAGCTGAAAAAATAGAAGAAGAGATAGATCAACGACTTCAAAATTAGCCTCTTCGAGGGGGAAGCCTCTTTTACATTACACAAATGGACAATTCTTGGATGATACAAATGACAAGAGTTCCTTTCCATATATATGAGTCTAAGGGGTCACAATATAATCAACGCCTACATAACAATAATATTGTAAGGGCACAATAATAACAATAGTGGGTTTCTGTGGGGCACAATAATAACAATCAGGGGACTACATGGGCACATCAATACAATAAGGGGGTTGCACTAATCACAATAAGGGGCTACACTTGTAGTATAGGGACTTAACACCAATTGTATAAGATTTTTTGAAGACCCAGTATTCCATGAAAAGACAAAGCATATCAACAACAAGTATAACTACATTTAGAGGTTAGTACAAGATGGTGTTCTGCAACTACAATACATCTCCATGGATGAGTAGGTAGCTGACATATTGACAAAATCTCTTCCTAATAAGAAGCTTGTGTATTTGAGAGACAAACTTGGTTTGGTTGATGTATCCTTCCTGGTTGAGAGGGAGAGATAAACACATCATTCTTGTCTTCACTTGGGAAGACAGAATGGAGGATGAGGTAAGCATCTGGCATCCGATACTCTTTAAGGATGAGGTAGGGCATCCAAGATAAGTGTAGTCGTGGACCGATATTCTTTGAGGACTAGCTATCCATGATAAAAATAGTCCAAGGAAGCTCATACTCTGTTAACACTCGGTTAGGGTATGTACCTTGAGAGACAATGATGATGGTGTCTATAAATCGTTGGTCTCACCAACAATCTGCTTTGATCGTGTGGAGAGATAGAGTTGACAGTCAAGGCCTTGCTATATGATAATGCTAGTTGATATGATGCTAAACAGATGGGTTACCAATCCGACTCTTCTTATGAGATCTCTTCAGATTGAGAATGTCCATGTACCATTTATGAATACCTCCCTAGTTAGGAGGGAGCGTTGAAAAACGTGTAACAAGGTTCGGTCTTCATAAATATGAAATGTACTTTTGATTCTTAGATATTTTAAAATGAAAGAAAATCATTATTATTATTTTTGGAGCATGGGTTTCATGCTCAAGGTCTTTTCTTTTATAGGTCAAGCACCCATTGAGTGCTTCTAGGGTTTTTCCTAGGTCAAAAAGTCAAAAGAGTCATTGTCGTACGTTGAAGACCCCATCAGGCACATTGTAACTTGTAAAGAAATTTTTGTTTGTCATTAAAAGTGTCAAAATACCCTTCAAGACCAAGTCGGCCTCGTAGCTGGGAAGTCAACTTATTTTGAGGAGCCACGTCCACCTTGAGAAGACTATATAAAGAAAGGAACTCGACCTCCTTGAGATACATACATCACTCACTCATTCAAGCAAAGGAGAAGAACAAGAAGGCAAGCGAAGTAGTAAGAGGACGAAGAAAGATTGTTTTTGGGCTAATTCTCTCATGTGTGCGAAGAAGAGAAGCTAGGGTTTGCAACTTCAAGGTGGAGATTCTCTATCTGCTGGAAAAGGATCAAATCTGCTGGAAGAAGGGTCTACTAGGTCACCTACTAGCCTTAGACAAAGAAGCAAGGTAATCAAGGTTGTTGGGAGGCCTTGGAAATCTAATTTTGCTCACATGTGTCGATGAAGTAGCAGTTGCAGGGGGCCAAAAATTTCAGACCTGCAGTAGAGGCCGAAATTTTGAAGCTGGGGATCGAAGTTTTGTTGCTAGAAGAGATTTCACTGGGTTTGACTTGGACAAGGGAAGCACATCATTCAGAAAGGTTGGACTTGATCTGGAAGGGTATTGGTCTTGGTCTAGAGGTCTTATTCATCAATTGAAGAATCTTTAAGAAGAGAAGAGATTTTGCGGGTTTTCCTCTCAAGTGGAGAGGTTTTGGCCTTGGCTTGCAACGTACATTCTGTGTTCTTGTGTACTATTGTTCTTCTTGTTTTGGTATGATATTCTAACATAATAATCAGTGAAGAAGCTAATAAGTAAGAAAAAGTAAAAAGACATCACAAACAATTATCATAAAAAGAGAAATCATCTGAACTATTGCCCTTGAGATTTCTCAATAGACAACTATAATAAATTTTAATGGATATGCTTTCAAATATATAAATGGTAAAGTTAACTTAATTAATGTTTAACTTCAAACTTTAGAGCATAATAAAGGGAAAATTAATATATTAAAGCATATTAAATATAGTTAACTTTACCATTTATATATTTAATATAGCTAACTTCAGAGCTTACTTGAAAGCATATTCAAAGTATAGAATAATTAATGTTTAACTTGTATAATTAATGTTAAATACTTGTAAATAATAGCTAATTATAAGATTTTTCGTCTAATATATTAATTATTTTTACAAGTATTATAAAATATTACTTATAAGTTCTCTATATATATATATAATTTATTTACTTTTTTTATGTAAAATTGTTTTTAAAAATTATAAAAATATATTTACATTGTTCAAAATAGTTATTTCCTGGCCGTGTCCAGATCCTGGTTTTTCAAAAAATTGGCAGATCCACTTTTGTATATATATCCAGATCTGAATCTTGGTAACTCAACTCTTAACACAACTTTGTTGAAGGCCTGTCGATTCCGAAGGGGATGTCTGGGCACCTTATCATTTGTATAAGTTAACATTTATTATTTTTTTTCCAAGGCAGTCAGGAAGTCATCCTGCAAAATTATATGGGCCTTTGTCTTTTCCTCATAATTACGACACCTGTTGCTTTAGCGAAGGTATCAAAACCTATGTTGCACAGGGACTTGTTCCCACCAAAATTCATGGCGTTCCCTTCGTCTCGACGTTCTGGGTACTTTGGAACTTGTCAGAAACTTCCCCAATTGGCCGGGAACTCCATCAGGGACTTGGGGACTTCTAGGCCATCCTGGGGCAATCCCTCGAAAAATTGGGGACTTTTCGGGGGACTTTAGGACATCCCCCAATATCATACACATTAAACTTTAAAAAAAATAAATTATAATAAATAAATTTGAAAACCTAAGTTCTAAAATTTAAAGTCAAAAAATTAAAAAACAAAATTTGAAACCTAAATTTATCAACTAAACTAAACCTATTGCATACACACTAAACTAAATCTATTGCATACTACACACTGTACTACATGATGATGGCGAAGGTAAACATTGTTACAGGGACACGACGACGAAGGTAAACACAAGTTGGGAAGGTTGTAGCTAAACACTGAGCTCGAGTGAAAATTGCAAGTAAACACAGGCTGCGAGGGTTGTAGGTAAGAGTCGAGCGAAGTTTGAGATGATAGGCGAAGGTAAACGTTGAACAAAGAACTCCATTCACGGCGACAAAGGTAAACAGAGATGAGAGAACTCAAATGAAGGTTGCAGATGAGGTAAGAGTCGAGCAACAGGGTGAACATTGAGACTCTTAATTTGAGATTTATAATTAAATTTTAATGACCTATTCATGTTTACAGTTTAAAGTCACTATACTCCATGAATTAATTTGCCTTCAATTTGAAATTGTCTCTTTCCCATGTCTATGACAAACCTTTTCTTGGCATGAATCTTTGAAATTTCCCTATGCCACAATCACCATGACTTTAATACCATGTTAAATATATGCAAGAGACGAGAAAGAGAGACTAGATGAGAGATAAGATGATATATCAATGTGCTACTGAATTACTAGTGGTGTTGTCTATATACGTAGCAAGTTCCATTATTCATTTTAGGAACCTTCAACTAATTCCCTGAATACATTAACATAAACATAATTTATTATATATAATTCATTTCACTTTATGACATTATTACTTTTGTACATAACCTTTGTTACACCTGAAATAAACATTACAATGGCTAACTCATCTATAAGGTAAATAGATGGGATGATAATACTCTTTGTGCTCTGTAAATAATTGCAATTTTGAATGATTATAATATACATTACATTGATGATGGGTCCCTCAAGGTTCTTAATTTTTAGACTCTTAATTTTGGATTTATAATTAAATTTTAAGAACTTGTTCATGTTTACAGTTTTGTCTTTAAAGTTTAACTACTATTTAAATTTTGAAATGATTCATCATGCATCATAGAATGATTATGTAGACAATAGTAGATTGTACGCTGTAGCAGACTAATAGTACTTCCTAAGTTCTTGAAAATGGGCAATGATGACAAGATTTGTTTTTGTGATGCACAATGATGATTAGATAGTATTAGAGTTTGGTATTTTATTTTGTAATTTGAATTTCAAAATTAATAATAGTTTTAATTTTTATATTTTAATTTATCATTCATGTTTATGCTGAAATACTAATTTTAATTTTAATTTTTTAATAAATATAAAAATTAGTTGCCGCACTTGCCCTCCCCAACCTCTTGTCCCCTGAAAATTTGGGGGTGTGCTCTAGCTGTCCTAGAAACTCGTCCCCCTGTACCCCCTGTCCCCCCGTCCTCACAGGCAGTGCAACATAGATCAAAACACTACATCTGCTATAAAGAACTCTACATGAGGATATAGCAGTGTCATTTACAAGTGCAGATTAAGTAGTTATTATTATTAAAACTGCTTCACAGAGATATCCCAATTCATTTGTCACTAAGTTGCACGAAACGCCGAAATGTTTCGGAGTTTCCGAAACGGATACATTTAGAAATGTCACCTCCCAAAAATGGAAAAGTCGGCTGAAACGTTAGCCGAAACGTCATATATATATATATATATATATATATATATATATATATATATATAAATGAATAACACATTATCTTGCAAGAAAAAGGGGAGTAAAACTCTAATAGATGATTACATGATGGTCAAGTTTCGGCCAAGTTTCAGAGTTTCGGGTATGGGTATGGCCCGAAACGCCGGGTTCTTTGAAGTTTCGTGCAACATAGATTTTTCACAATAAGGTACAAATATGGGTCGACAGACACCCTTTCTTAATAGACCTTTGAAGTATAGTTGCATTTGATAATTTCCATTAGTAAAAACTTTGGTTGAGGCATTTGAAAAAGGTGTGCCTATGACTTGAAGAAACTCCCAAACTCCAACCATCACAACACATCCAACATTGTCTGATTTCATAGAACACATGCATAAGACAGAACGCGAGAATATTTTTCACATTAAACTTATTTTAAGTTCTCTTCATTTCGTATTGCATAATAGCTTGTAGCACATTAGTTGTTTCTAATATGGATGTTGAAGATAAAGTCAAGCCTTCAACCAAAAATAGCTCAAATCATAATATATAAATCTCATGCGACAATTGTTTTTCTTATCATATATTAACTTGTGTATTACTCTTACATGCATTTTCAGGGAAATACAGCGGTTTATCTTTTGTATGCTCATGCGCGCATATGTTCTATCATTAGAAAGTCTGGGAAAGACATAGAAGAACTGAAAAAGGCAAGTAGTTTCCACAGCACTGGGTATCGCTAAGGCAGCTATAATTGTTTATGTCATGCATATTGAAACTTGTCAGAAAGCAATGACCTCTCGTTCTTTATGATTGTATAGTTTGGAGCATAGAAATATATTTGATGGTTTGAAGAACTGTTTTTTTCCAGACAGAAAGTATTCATTTGAATCATGAAAGTGAACGACAGCTGGGGCTGCATCTCATTCAGTTTTCAGAGGTATTGAACTTGACATTATACCAAAATCCTACTTCAATCATGTTTTTATTATTATAAATGATTGCAGTAGTATTCCTTTTTTCTCCAAGGAAAAATGCCTGTAACTTTATATATAATAAACAAAGGTACATTGTCACATGCATCAAGGAATTCAAAAAAGTGCTCTGTAGCCTGATTCTGATTGAGCATAGAAGCTCTGAATACATGTCTTACATATCGGAGATAAGCCGAAAAGGAAACCATTCGCAGAATTTGAGAATTGTCCACTACTCAAAATTGTGAGCTGTAATTATAATAAAATTGACTGTTCATGGATTTACAAACAAAAATACATCTTTCCAAAGATCACAATCAGGAATCTGTCTACTGTAATAATTTTATAGCCAAGGTGCATGAGAGAAACATTTATGTGTCATCCTTGAAAGATGGAGATGCTCCAAGCACCCTGCTCTATCCCCATTGCCTCTTTTGAAAGGCCATCAGCTATATTTTTCCTGTCTGTGTATATGAGACAAATAAATGTGTGAAAAGATTGTTGTTGTTGTTGGAAATCATCAAAAGGTGGCTGTAAAGTGAAATTTTGGAGTGATGCTTTCTTCCATAACCATTGAATAACCAGTAGAGAGTTCCTGAAAATTTGTAAGTGTGTAACACCATATTCTTGAGCCAACTTTAGGGTTAATTTGAGAGGCATCAGTTCACAATAGTTGTTAGTTTCCTGCCTAGTCCCAGATTTAAAGGCTGTACTGTGATTTGAGGAGAGACACATGGTCCCTCTTGAATGTCCTTTTGGGGGATTCCATTGAGAGGCACCATCAAAGTATGCCCAGGGAATGGCTTTATTGATAACTTCATATTTTGTCCCTTTATTTGTTTGTTTTTCCTCTACTGGTGGATGTGTCTTTGGTAAATTTAGAGACTGGATTGCATATTTGAAAGGAAGTGTATCTTGTCCTTCAGATAGCGTCAGATTTATGGCAAGCCATATTCTCCATGCTATAATTAAGCAACAGCTTTGATCTTCTTTGTATCCTTGTTTATAAACCAAATCCTTAAGGCTTCTTCAATTCTTCCTCATTCCTATGCATTTCTTAACCCTATCATGCAGCCAACTTCTTTTGAGACCTCTTTAGAGAGAAGACAAGTCACAAGTAAGTGGCTGTTTCTTCTGCTTGTTGGCATAAGCTACACCAATTTGGGCTAATAAAATTATTTTCTTTTAGAACCTCCCATGTTGGAGCCTTGTTATTTAAAATCAGCGACATCAAATTTCTATTTTTGGAGAGGCACCTTAGCTTCCAGATGATTTTTCCACCACCAAACTGGTTGTCCCTGCAAGCTTTCCTTGGCAAGGGCTTTGTATCCTCATTTGGGCATATAAGCCCCTAAGGGTTTGAGAGACCATAACAGTTGGTCATCTTCTTCCTCTATTTTGACATTGCCATTTGTCTATGATTTACATGCTTTCGCTAGCTCTCCCAATACTGCTTCCTCCAAGGTGAGCCATTTTTGTTGTCAATTTGTAGATCTTTCTCGATTCATAACCTGTCCATATGAAAAGAACCCTTTGTTTCTTAAATCTTCTCTCACCTGAGAGGGTAATCTTCGGAGACCTTTAATTCCTATCTAGGGATGAAGCCCAATCTGGACTTTATCCCGTCTACCTACCTTCCAGATCAGGGAGTGACCAATTGGCTAGAAAGCTGAGTTCACATCTTTCCAGATGATACATTATGCACCTGTTTTAGTGAATTCTGAATCCATTCCTGAACTGTGTATGGGCACAAATACTTGGCTCTAATTACCTTGACCCACAAACCTTCTCCTTGTACCATCCAACATTCATTTTTGTAGCTAAGGCCTTGGAGAAGAGGAATATGGTTTTTAGGTGCCACCCTCCACTTGCATTTGGAGCTGCCAAATATTTTCAAGAAGACAACACAAGACCTTTCTTTTTGTTATCTCTTGACGAGATGAATTTATAGAATGATCTCCTAATTTTCTCCAATTTCCTTTTGGAGCCCAAGCCAATGAAATCCAGTATACTGGTATGGCTTCCAGTACTACTTTAACAAGTACTAGTCTGTCTCCTCTTGATAGTCACCGATTGTACTAGTGCTTATCTTCTTTCTACTTTGGAAACCAACCATTGCTAATCACCTTTATTGTACAAATTTGGTTTTAAGTGGAACCCCAAAAACTTTAGTCCTTGATCCATGTCAATCACCTAGTAAGGAAATAAGTGGGAGAAATATCCCTACTCATGCTTTGGAATGTCCCACATGGAAAATGTGGGTTTGTCTAGATCTATTATCATACTTGTAGCTTTGTAGAATAAGTCTAGAATATTTTTAAACTTCTCAAGAGTCAACCATCCTTCTAGAACTCTAATAGAAAATCAGGATATCATCCATGAACAGAAGATACATGATATTGTAAGTAGGACCTATGCAGACCCCTTTGAAGTTGCCACTCTGATGCCTCTTTTAATAATTTTCTCAATCCTTCCACTATCATTAGAAGTAGGAGAGTGGAGAGGGGGCATCCTTGCTTGAGACCCCTATTTGGTTTTAAAAACTGGGATGCTGCCGCATTGATTAGGACTGTAACTGCAATATCTAGCAGGCCTAGTGCAAAGCCTCACTAGGCAAACTAGGTCTTATGTCAACAAGAGATTAGCCACCATTGTCACTAGTATTGCAAAATCTAGTAGGCCTAGTGCAAAGCCCCACTAGGCAACCTATGTCTTATAGCAATAGGAGATCGACCACCATTGTCACCTTCGTGGTTTCTCTCCAATTGCTTAGTGGTGGAATTTATCCCCATAAGGGAGGCTTCCCTACAGAAGATCACCATAAAGCTAAGTTGCACGATACGGGGAAACAAGTACAAGTTTCCGAAACGGGCACGGGTACAAAACTTGACCCCCCCAAATTTTGGAAACGGGGAAACACAATATCTATATAATATATTATATATATATATATATAGATTAGGACATTTAAAAAATATGTGCAATCATAAAGCATACATGATACAAGTTTCCGAAATGGGCATGGGTACAAACTTGAGCCCCCAAATTTTGGAAACGGGAAACACATTTATATATATATATATATATATATATTATATATATATTAGGACATTTAAGAAATATGTGCAATCATAAAGCATACATGATACATTCTAATTTATTACATTATGATTAAATTGTCCAATGTCAATGCATAAACTGTAAGTCTCTAAATTTACATCACATTTAGTCATGAATGATCACATAATGAAAATAGCAACATCCAGAATCAGCCACGAGAAATTTCTAATTTCTTGTCTCGTGCTTGATTGGGAGTATCCTCCTGCATAGTCGAACGACCTTACTGCTCTTGATTAAATACAAGTTCCATACCCTAGTACCCTAAGTGCTCTTGATTATTGGGAGTCTCCCCTGCATAGAGGGCTTGGTTCTCTTGATTAAATACAAGTTCCATACCCTAGTAGGCTAGTACATGAAAAATTCCAATGGAAACATTGCAATTCCCCCAATCTTGAAATCTTGAAAAACAGAGAAGTCTGTCGGATTTTGAGTGAGATCTGAAAGGATGAAAATGAAAGATAAAGGAGAATGTCACTTTTAATTTAAGAATTTAACATTACCATGAACTGCATATCAACACTAGGGCCATATGCTTGAACATTAAACTGCCCCACTAAAAGAAAATTGTTTCCAATCTTCAATAGCTCCCTCTGTCACTCTTGAATTGGTAGGGAGCGAAAATAAAAAAATAAAAACAAAAGCTTTAAAAAATAAACTGAAAAAAAAGTCACATTATCGCTGAAACGTGTTTGTACAACCTGCAAACGCGTTTCAAGACATAATGGGCCATGTTTCACCCACACGAAACATGGAAGTACGACTTGAAAGGCATTTCGAGGCCGTACCAAACGTGTTTAGAAACGCCCTTAGGACCAATGTTTCCTGCAACATAGCCATAAAGGTTTTTAATGGAGGGCTTAATGGTTATGCAAGGTCTGATGATTGAGGGAAAGGGTATCGATGAAGCCTTGAAGTGTAGAACTTAAGAGTTGCCTTAAGTTCTACACTTCCTTAAGACCTTCAAAATTTATAAGAGAGATGCTATACGTTAGGGTTTGTAAGATATGCAGATTTAGGGCACATGATAGCATATAGTAGCTCTAGAAGATAGCCTATCAAGCATGAATCAACAAAGGAGCAAGGCTATCAAGGAAATAGACTAGGTTTAGGGCAAACAATGTAGTTTTTATGGCTGAAACATGCATAAAACGCAGAAGTATGATGGCATCATCCCTATTTTAAGGTTTTAACATGCAATTAATGCTAGATTTTGCCTCTTTCAAGCTTATTTAATGCAATTCCTTTATTAGGGAAATAACACATAATTATAAAATTGTTGAAAATGCAAATTTAACCTAACCCTAATCGTAGTTACCAAGAAAAGAGAGAAAAATAGATAAATTAGGGTTTTGATCAACACCTACTAGACTATTACCTTGATCTAACTGGGAAATGGAGTCATTTAGGGCAAGATTTATGAAGAGGGCCTTGATGAAGAGGGCGAGAGAGTGGAGATATCTACTTAGAAATCCTAGTGACTTACTTAAATGGGAGATTTTAAGCTCAAGAGATGCATATATCAAGGTTCTCTTGCAGGGTTCATGCAAATAAATTTTACATACCATGAAAAATTATGATTCCAAGGAAAGCTATTGCAATTTTTAATATGACACACATAGAAACCCTAAATCACATAATATAGCATGCAAAAATGGAACAAAATCAACACGAAATTTACGACATTCCACAAGAATCACTTCAATTAGTCCCAAAGAAGTGCAAGTAGAAGAAGACAAATAGCTAGTGCACACTTCTTGAAGAAGAGAAGTGTGATGAATGATGATGATGATAATGGAAAGTGACTCCCCTCTATTTATACGAGGGGAATAAGTCACTTTTCCATAGTTTTGCAAGAAAACCGTTCGACTAGGTCAAAGGTTACAAGCCAACCTTGAGATAGCTCAAAACCATAATAATAATGTCAAAATAACCCATACATGTGAGAATAAAGTGCCTCCACCATGATGTCATGCTCCAAGAATGATCAATATCCATCAAGCAAGTGATGAATTGGTCCATTGAGTTCTCCTCGATCCAAGAAATCATCAAAGTGTATGGGTACATCTCCAAAGGGTATCCCATCCACCATGACGTCATCCACAAAAGGGCTTATGTAACTATCCTAAGCAATGTAGGGATGATGTGGCATCATCTATGGCAAGCGTTGGCATCAAGGCATGATGTGCTATCCCTCCCAAGTTACCTCTTTCCTTGACTTTCCTTTTCCACCCCTATGGTGCCACTTTTGCTTTAATGATTTGTCTTTCCTTGATGCATAGCTTAGGAGACCAATCTTGGTTTGTGCCTTTCCATTATCCCTTAAGGATGTAGCAATTTCTTGTTCATTGTGGTTGGAAGATTCAAGAGTTCATTTATTTTACATGAAGCATTGAATGCTTGAGGAACTAGGTGATGGCTAATGAGGGGGGTAGAGCTCATGCTGGGCTTTTGTCCACGTGGTAAATAAATTCAAGGCTCAAGCCATCTTTTGCATTTTACATTTTCTTTCTATTGTGGCATTATATGCTTTTATGGTTCTTTCAATTGCATCAACATTCGGGGCCAAGCTTTCGGGCCCTGACGTAAGGATGTGGATAAAGGGTTCCAATCCCAATGGCCAGCGACAATAAACCAAAAGGATGGAGATAAATAATAGGGAAGGATGGAAAGTGAGTATGGGTTATCATGGACATGCTATATTAATCAACACCCCCTCTTAGTGCCCTTCCTAAACCATAAGGCCTCAGAGGGGCTCCCATTGGACTAGAGTCAAAGGCTAACCTCCCAAGTGAAGCGTGAGAACAAGGATAGATTCAAGAGTTGTCAATCATCCAGTTTGTCCTGTGATTCATATTAATATATGCCCATAACATTAAATGAAAGCACATAATTGCTAAAATTGTTAGAGTACCTGTTGATAGATGGCCTACCTTTCTTCAAGAAGATTGCTGGATGGGCAAGAGAATTCACTGCAGCAATAGGTGGAGAACTCTGGCATAATGCTATCTGAAGACTATCATAGGGTTGCTCGCTGGTTGACTATCAAATGAGGAGAACAAAATTCTTCTATGGGTTACCCACATTTGGTGGGTAACAATCATCTTAGTGGCTTTTCTCTAGCTAATTAGTGGTGGATATTATCCCCACAAGAGAGGCTTCTCTATAATAGATCACTAGTAGGATATTCTATTAAGGAGGGCTCAATAGGGATGCAATTCCTAATAATTGAAGGAAAAGGTATTGGCCAAGCCTTGAAAGGCTGAGATGAGAATTGCCTAAAGTTCAAGTACTCTTACCTAAGACCTCTATAATTTAGAAGAAGCTTGCTATAAGTTAGGGTTTGTATGATATGCAGATTTAGGGCATGCAATGGCATATAACAACTTGAGAAAATAGCCTGTAACTGATAAGATCAACAAACGAGCAAAGGATATTAAAGAGGCAAGCTAGGGTTAAGTAAACAATGGTTTTGAATGGATCAAATTACACATGAAAACAATTAAAATCGTCAGCCCTAATTTATCTTTTTTGTGCATTGCTTAGGAGTACAAGCTTGCTTTATGCTTTTCCAATACCCTTTAAAAATGTAAGAGTTTATCGCTTGTCGGGGTTGGGACATTCAAGAGTTCCTTTTTAGATGTAGCATGAAATGTTGAGGAACTGGGTGATGGCTTATGAGGGGAGTGGAGCTCATCCTAGGCTTTTTCCCACATGCTTATTAAGTCCCATTCATCTTTTGCATTTTTATTTTCTTTAGTTGTGGTTTTATATGCCTTTATCATTCTTTCAGTTGCAATAACCTCTTAGGGAAAATTTCTGGGCCTCGACTAAAAGGTGAAGATATAAGGTGCTTGTCCCAATGAAAAATGACAATAAACCAAAAGAATGGATGTGAACAATAAGGGAAACATGGAATGTGGTAAGTATGGAGTACCTTATGTGAAAATTTCGTCTATTGTAGTAATTGGAAATTATTCTCCTAACTGTAAATTTAATTATGCAGTTTATTTGCTATGACAAACAATGAATAAAATCGCAACTACAATTTTCACCATAAAAATACTGCGGAAAATAAAATACTGGAAACTGAGAAATTCTAGCACATGCAAGAATTGTGACGCCATTATTTTTGGACAATTGTCCTCGGAAAAACCCAACTTAGGAAAACTGATGCGGTAGTTGAGGGTTCTTATTATTATGCAACAGTGAAATTCTGAGTACAATCTAGATGCACAAACTGACAATCCACTGTAGGAGAAATTGGTCACAAAAATTATTCAGACAGATGTTGTCTCACTCGACACTGATCCAGCTCCGAAACTGGCTCTAAATCAGCTCCACGAAACTCTATGTCAGCCTCTGCGTCAAATTTGCGCAGGCACTAGGATGCTATGGCTGGAACTGCAATTGATCAAGCCGTCTGCCCTATCCCATCTTTGAGAATGACTCGACACCTTCTGGAAATATTCCCGGCCTCCAGCAATTGAGTCAACCCTATGCCTGGCCAAATCGAACTCTACCTCTGAAGCTTCTACGTTACCTCTGCGCAACCTCACTGACGAAACACGACCCTCCTGTAGCTGACTCTCTGGATCTGGAAAACTTCCTCCGGACTCACTGTCCCTACCCTTCATTGTCTTTTCTTCCTTCTCTGACTTTCTGGCCACTGCTGCTGCTCTCTGGAAATCGAATTGCCAACGAAATTGAACTCCGCAAGTGTCTTCCCCATCTACCCATCGACACCTTATAATATTATGTTGGAGCACCAACGACCAAGATTAAAACTTAATCAAGGGGCCAAATTAATTCCCTGTTGATCTGTGTGAGTTTCTAGAGAATTCTCGCCTTGTCTCAATTAATATTGATTAATTAACCATATTTCCTAAGTTTAGACTTAGGATTTATTTAAAAATCGCTTAATAATCTAACTGAGCCATCTCTAGGTGGAATTTCCAAAAACGATTTCTGGGTTTTGGAGATGTCATGTATTTTAGCCTCTCAACAATGTTTCATGACTAGAACACTTCCGATGCTACAAAAACTAACACTCCCTCTTAGCGAGGATTGTGTTCTAGTGTTGCGCACCTTGCTACAACACTTTGTCTCTGTATCATCCTTTGTCACTCTGTTGATTTCTGGCCATTGCCCACCAACCATTATGCAACTCTAATGCTGCTGACACTGCCAACTCTGCATTTGCATTGCAACTCCCTCTCATCTGTTGCTATTGCAACTGAGAAGCATTCGAAATAATATGTCCTTGCTACTGAAACGGGTTCTCCACCATACCTATGTTCTCTAAATTAATCAACTTTGCTCTCCCTAGAGCTTTCGTGAGTATATCTGCAACCTTCTCTTCTGTGGGAACATACTGTAGCTAGACCGTTCCACGTTATACACGTGCTCTAATGAAATGACAACAAATATCTATGTGTTTTGACTTGTCATGAAACACTGAATTCTCAGAAAGCTTAATGCAACTCTGATTATCACAGTAGACACTGGTTGCCTCCATTCTTTGCCTGAACAAGCTTACTAGCAACTTCTGAAGCCATATAGCTTTGCACATAGCTGTGTTTGCTGCCATATACTTTACTTCTACAAAGCTCAGTGCTATTAACTTCTGCTTCCTGCTACACCAAGAAACTTTCCCTGATCCAACGCTGAAGCATTACCCAGAAGTACTTTTCCTGTCCACTGAACTTCCTGCCCAATCTGCATCTTTGTTGCCCAGTGTACCCTCTTTGGTTCTACCATACACTGATTGAGGGTGTTGACTGCGAAGCAAATATCTGGCCTAGTGTTGACGAAATATATGAGAGAAACGATAAGCTGTCTATACAACGTGGGGTCGACATCCTTGTCATCTCTTGCATCTATCTTTTTCCAATTGGTGATCATGGGCGTAGACATGGGTCTACAATTCTGCATTCTGAACCTCTTCAAAATATTTGTAGCGTATCTTCCTTGCCCAAGGAAGATCTCCTTGTCCTTCTGCCACACTTCCAATCCTAGGAAATAGTGCATCAACCCCAAATCCTTCATATCAAACTCTACTGTCATGTTCCTCTTGCAGTTGTCTATGAGCCTTGATGTTATTGTCAAGAAGAGATCATCCACATACAATACTAGGATGAGTGGCTCACCCTCTACCATCAAATAGTAAAGGTTGGGATTTGCATCACTCTTTACGAATCCCATCTATTGCAAGTAGCTGTAAATTCGGCCATTTCATGCCCTGGGAGCCTGCTTGAGCCTGTATAGAGCTTTCTTCAATCTGCAGACATGAGTGCACCTTTCATGAGTCTCGAAGCTTTCTGGTTGTTCAATGTACACCACTTCCTTTATCACCCCGTTAAATAATGTTGTCTTGATGTCCATTTGGTGAATCTGCCATCTCATCTGAGTTGCTAGGGATATAACTGACCGAATAGAGGTGTATCTGGCAACTGGGGTGAAGGTCTCCTCATAATCTATCCCTTCTTTCTGTGCATACCCCTTTGCCATGAATCTAGCCTTGTACTTCTCCATGTTGCCATCTGCAACATACTTGATCTTGTAGATCCATTGAGAACCTACAATTGACCTGTCCTCAGGCCTTGGCACCACCTCCCAAACATCATTTGTCATGATAGAGCTTTATTCATCCACCATGGCATCTACCCACACCTGATGTTGTGCGGCTTCCTGAAAGCTGGAAGGTTCTGCAACTTGAGCTACCAATGCTTGATATCTGTCAGGATGCCTGCGCTCTCTCTTGTTCGTCCTAGGAGCTCCAACAAACTCCATTGCATCTCTCAATGTCTGACAAAACTCTTTGTTGGCTCGACCACTAGTAGTGGGAGGTTCTACCAGTGTCCTCCTCAACCTGCCCTTGCTGCTCTGTTTCCTGAGATCTCATTGAATTCCATGCTCCTGAGGAAATGCTAGTATTGGTTATTGTATTGGATCCCTGTGACTGTCCCACTGGCTACCCCTATTGCTGGACCAATGGAGCTTTAGCTGGTTGATTCTGATCACCTGTAGGCATCTCACGAGATCTCTTGAAAGCTCGATCTTCCATGAACTTTACGTCTTGTCTCATCAAAATCTTCTTATTGCTAGGAATGTAGATCCTGTATGCCTTGGAGGTCTTGCTATATCCAATGAGAAACCCCTTCTCTGCAGTCTAATCCAATTTGGTGTCCTTCTTATCTGGCACATGGCAATAAGCAACGCTGCCAAAGATCCTGAAGTGACTAACTTATGGATTCTTCTCTGTGAAGACCCCTTCTAGCGTTTTCTTCCCCAATGCTCTATGAGGAGTCTTGTTCTAAATATACACTAATGTGTTACATGCCTCTGCCCATAGAAACCTGGGCAAATCCTAGTCATATAACATTGCTTTTGCAGGCCCAGCTATGGTTCTGTTTTTCTGCTCCACTATCCCATTTTGCTGTGGATTATATGGAGTGGTCCATTCTCTTCTGATGCCTTCTTTCACACAAAAATTTGTGAAGTCTTTATCAATATATTCTCCACCATTGTATAAGCGAAGCACGTCCCTGTCACATTCTCCACGAAGGCCTTAAACTCTCTAAAACAATTGAAAACCTCATCTTTGGTCTTCAAGAAATAGATCCAGGTTTTCCTATAATGGTCATCAATAAAGGTGACGAACTATTTGGCACCATTGAATTCTCTAGTGGACATCGAGCCACAAATATTTGGATGTATAAGTCCTAACATGCCATCTGCAATGCTATCACTTCTTGGGAATGCTGCCTTAGCATACTTCCCAAGTACGCATCCTTTGCACACATCATCGTGTTCTGTGCCAAGTTCTGGAACACCTGTTACTATTTCCCTAAGCAACTTGAGTGCTTCATGGTGTAGATGTCCCATTCTCCTATGCCATAACTCATTCAACTCCTTCCCACTGCCTATTAGTGCCATTGGAGACTCGAGCTACAACTTGTACAATCTGTTGCTTCGAGCTCCGATCTATCTTACCCTCTTCTTGTTTGAGTGTTTGAAAAACACCTTTTTCCCTACGAAGTGGATATCATATCCCTTATCCTGTAAATTACGTTCATACCTAATTCTGACACATGCAATACATCTATAGCACTGGTGCTTGCTCCTGACTCCCTCTGAAAATCAATGGTGCCTCTCCCTACTGGAGTACACTTCGTTCTGTTTCCCATTGTAAGTTGGAAGTACATATTCTCCTCCTTGTAGCTAGAGAAATATTCTCTAACCCCTGTCATATGAGTTGATGCTCCACTGTCTATATACTAAACACCCTGTGAAGCTGATCTTGACAAGCAAGCAAATTCATCCTCCAATTTGGAAGACAAATTTGAAGCCTCCTAAATGTTAATTCTGTCCATGGTGATAGAAACCTATTCCTCTTTTACCCGATGTTGATTCTGCTGCTGCAAAACCTTTTGCATCCAACCACAAGTCTACTCAGCGAAAATTAGAGCTGTCGCTGCTCCCTTTGGTCACTAGAATCACTAAATCTGGCAAGTTGAATTTTTCTGCCAACTTGCACTGGAAAATTTAACTCCTGCCCAACAATTCGATCTGCCTGCCTGAGCAGTGCTCAACCTCTGAGAACTTCAGCCTGTTGCTTCCTCTGAACAATGAAATTCAATCCTTCGCTTCTAAGCTTCTCGACTAATCACTTATGCTTTGATACCATGTTAAAATTTTATTTATTGCAGTAACTGGAAATTAGTTTATTTGGTCCGACAAACAATGAATAGAATTACAACTGCAATTTTAACCATAAAAATACCGCGGAAAATAAAATACTAGAAATTGAGAAATTCTAGCACACACACAAGAACTGTGACACCGCAATTTTTGGGCAATTGTCCCCGGAAAAACCCATCTTTGGAAAAACTGGTGCAGCAACTGAGAGTTTTTATTATCATGCAACAGTGAAATTCTAAGTACAATATAGATGCACCAATTGACAATCCACTATAGGAGAAACTGGCCACAAAAAATAGTGAGATAGATATTGTCTCACCCGACACTGATCCAACTTCGAAACTAGCTCTAAATGGGCTCCATGAAAGTCTGCGTCAGCGTCTGCGTCAAATCTGCACAGGTACTAGGAAGCTCTGCCCAACACTGCAATTGATCAAGCTGTCTACCCAATCCAACCTCTGAGAATGACTCGCTGTCACTTTCTGGAAATCTTCCCGACCTCCAACAACTGAATCGACCCTTTGCCTGGCCAAATTGAACTCTGCCTTTGAAGCTTCTGCACTGCCTCTGCGTAGCTTCACTAAGGAAACTCGACGCTCCTGTCGCCGACTCTCCAGATCCGGAAAACTTCCTTTTGACTCACTGCCCCTGTCCCTCACTGTCTTTGCTTCCTTCTCTGTTTTTTTGGCACCTGTTGCTACTCTTTGGAAAATGAACTGCCAAGGAAATCAAACTCCACAAGTGTCTTCTCCATCTACCCATCGACTCCTTATAATCGTTTGTTGGAGCACCAACGTTCAAGATTAAACTTAATCAAGGGCCCAGATTAATGCCCTATCGATCCATGTGAGTTTCTAAAGAATTCATGCCTTATCTCAATTAATACTGATTAATTAACCATATTCCCCAAGTTTAGACTTAGGAAATATTTAAAAATTGGTTAATAATCTAATTAATCCATCTCTAGGTGGAATTTCCATAAACGATTTCTAGGTTTTGGAGATCTCATGTGTTTTAGCCTCTCCACAAAGTTTCGAAACTAAAACACATCCGATGCTACAAAAACTAACACCTTAGGCATGCTACTTCAATAAGTGGACTCTTATTAGTGCCCCTCATGAAAGGAGCACCTTAGGGGAGGTCACACTAGACTAGGGGCAAAGGTTACCTTAGGGGAGGTCACACTAGACTAGGGGCAAAGGATAACCTCCCAAGTGAAGCATGCGAACAAGGGTAGAATCAAGAGTGATCAATCTTCCATCTTGTCATGCGATCCATATTGGTGTGCCCCAAAACATTAAATGAAATCACATGATTACAAGAATGGCTAATGTAGCTTCCGATAGATGATCCACCTTCCCTTCAAGAAGCATGTTAGATGGGAGAGAGCATTGACCAGAGCATAAGTGGAGAGTAATGATGTAAAGCTAACTGTGGGCCATCATAGGGTTGCTCCCTGGCTGGCTTTCGAACGAGGAGAAAAATTCTCCTGTGGGTTACCCACTTTTGGTGGGTAACAAGGGCAATCAAAGATACAAAGTTAATGCAGCTCATCACCCATACCACAGAGTTATCACAAAAACCTAGGTGAGTAAGGATCAATCTTAGGCAAAGGCAACTTACCTTGTCATAGGCAGTGAAGAGGTCCATATCTTTGATTTTTGGTCTTGATCAAGTGTAGGCTTTCTTGTGCTATCACCACTACCTCATGGGTTTGTCATCCTTCTAAAGGCCCAAATTGCTCACCTGAAATTTTCTATGGGTGTCAGTCAATATTAGAAATATTTTCAATCAATAATTTGACATATTGAATGTTGAATCTCAATATTAAGTAGAATAGCTGGTTGTTATGCCCTTATTTTCTTTGATGTTATTATGGATCAATATGGAAACTAAGAATATTAATAGATAACTCGTGAACACCCAACAAATACTAGTCCCAAGTTAGTATATTTAAAATATTTCCTTGATTTAAAGCATTTGCAAACTAACCTTAACATTTTCTCCTTTCTTAATCTACTAATATATATATCGATCAAAATAAAATGCCCAAAAAGTTATTTCATATATATATATATATATCAACATCATATCAATTTGTGTATGGGGGCATTTCATCCATGCCATTGGCATGTCATGTGAGAATTCGACAAGTTGACCTATGATGATTTATATATGATCAACTTGATTGAGATACCATTTTATGGATATATCAATCAAAATATTATATCATATATGTTAGGTGATAGGTCCCTATAATACTAGTGATTCCCCCATTACTATTGTCATTGTAGCCCATATTGTTATTGTTGTGCTCCTATTGTCCCCATATTGTTATTATTGTGCCTCATAGAAGCCCACTATCGTTATTTTTGTTCCCTTATATTATTATTGTTGTGTCGGCTTTGATTATATTGTGACCCCTTAGACTCCTATATATAGAAAGGAGGTTTTGTCATTTGTATCATCCAAGAATTGTTCATTTGTGTAATGTAAAGGAGGTTGCCCCTTTGAAGAGGCTGATTTCAAAGTCATTGATCTATATTTTCTATCTTTTTGTGAGCTAGTTTCATAACATTTGGTATGAGAGCTTTGGATTCTAGGGTTTCTGTTAATTTTAGGTATGTTCTATGCAAAGAGCAATTTATTTCAATTTTCATAGTTAGCTCAATATCTACTCTAGATTAGCAATCACATCAGCATTGAAGTAAACTGTAGATAAAACATAAACATAAATCGCAAAAGACAAGCCAAGACAAGAGGACACAAGATGTGGTGCTAGCGAGGGACAAACCCCAATGTGGGGAAACCCTTGATCAATTCTTCTTATATGTTCTTCAATAGTTTAGCAGAGAGAGAGAGAGAGAGAGAGAGAGAGAGAGAGAGTACATTTACAACATAAGTCGACATTTTGACTTATTTAAATAAGAGCATAGGTCATCTCTAAGAAGATGATACATGAGACCAGTGGAAGACATGCTGCTTCAACTGATTCTCCGAGGTGACTCCTTCACCTATCATTGTGCTACATCTCATCACCGTGCTGCACCTCATCATCACGCTGCACCATGCTGCACCCATCATCACAACGCTGGACCTCATGACCATGCTGTACACATCATACTGCTGCAGCCTGCACCTTATGCTGCACTGTTGTCCCATGTGCCATTGTTGCACCATGCTAGCCACTGCTGCCCTGTGTTGCATACTGTTGTCCCACTAATAGTGACATAGCCATTCCATGTAAGCTTGCTGTCCCATTGTTTTTGTTGCTGTCCCATCATAGTATGTTGCTGTCCCATCAATGTCATTGCTGTCCCAATTGCTATTGCAGCACCATGTCTTGCTGCTGTCCCATCGATATCATTGCTCTCCCATCATAGTATGTTGTTGTCCCATCACTGTCATTGCTATCCCAATTGCTATTGCAGCACTATGTCTTGCTGCTGTCCTAATTATTAGCATTGCTGTCCTGGGCATGTTTGAGTCCTCAAACTCTCATGTTTTGAGGATCACCTACAACCCACCCTTTCAGCCGTATTAGACCTGCATCTAGGGCACTGTAAGTTAGTGTTACGGCTCTCTTTAGACCGCGTTAGGGCTGCCTTTAGACAACATTTAGGATTGCCCTTTAGACTGCGTTTAGGGCTTCTCTTAGACTGCTTCTAGGGCCGCATTTTGAACATCGTTTAGAGTTGCTCTTAGACTGTGTCTAGGGCTGCCTTTTGGACAATGTTAGGGCCTCTCTTAGACTGTGTTTAGGGCTGCCTTTTGGACATCGTTAGGGCCTTTCTTAGCTGTGATAAGATTCCTCTAAGACTGCGGCTAGGGCATGCTTCTTTGACAACATTTTTGACTTCTTCCTTGACAACATCTAGGGCTAGGGCATCTCCTCTAGGGCAGCTCCCTTAGTCTTCTTTCCTTCAACGTCTAGGGCTTCCACTTCTAGATTTCCCTTCCACTAAAACCCAAGACAAGTGGAGAGAAATCAAGATAGAAGCGTGTGAGAAATGACTCAAGTCATCTCCTTTTATACTAAAACGTTGAGCACTTGTGGGGTTTATTTGATTGCTGGCTGACCTTGATGAATTGTCTTATAACACAACTAAATTCATATCTCCATGAATACTTATCGAAATCAGATGATCTTTAGATCAATCCTACACCTCTCGATGAGATGGATCCAAGAAAAATATTAGTTGCCATAAATAAGATGACCCACATGGAGTTTGTCCTTAGTTGCCAATTTAACAGTTTTGCTGCTCCGAAACAAGTCGTCGTGGCCTTTTTTCTGTGTATTTTCTGCGACATTTCAGACGCTAAAAAAATACCCATTTGAGTCAAAATCACGATGATCCTTGAGTTCAAATTTTAGATCTTGTCTTGCTATATTTTCGGAGATATGATCCAAGGAAGTTAGGGTTTTTGCGGGCTCCTGAATTACATCCCAAACAGGTGACCTTGGGAAAATCGTCATAACTTTCTCTTTGAGTATCAGATTGAAATTTCGTAAGAAGTTATAGAAAAATGATGGATTGTAGTTTTCTGTGCATTGTTTATAGGTCCAAAGGTTGAAACAGTGACACGTGAAACTTTGTACAAGTTCGCTTTACTGAAAAAGTGTATAACTGGGTCATTTTGGGGGATTGGACATAACACTTTCTTGGAGAATGCAATTTCGATCACACTGGTGGCGTTGGAAAGAGGACTCAGAGGGCTACCATAGTTCGCCATTTCAGACCTTGGAGATCCGAAATTTCAAAGATACATCAGATACAATATCAAGCTCCTATAAAGTGAAAGAAGATATGTAGTTTTTTTTTTTTTTTTTTTTTTTTTTTTTTTTTTTTTTTTTTTTTTTTTTTT